>RJWM01006094.1:0-86668 GCA_004363535.1 Dasyprocta punctata | reverse complement strand
AGGCGCGAGGTTGTGAGTTCAATCTCCGGTGCCGCAAAAAAAAAAAAAAAAAAAAAAAAAAAAAAAAAAAAAAAAAAAAAAAAAAAAAAAAAAAAAAAAAAAAAAAAAAAAAAAAAAAAAAAAAAAAAAAAAAAAAAAAAAAAAAAAAAAAAAAAAAAAAAAAAAAAAAAAAAAAAAAAAAAAAAAAAAAAAAAAAAAAAAAAAAGAAATAACAATTCAACAGTTGCAAGATGATGTAAAGAAAAACAATATAAGATTAATAGGTGTAAATGACAAAGGTGACAACACGAATGATATAAAATACTATTTACAGAAGTAATAGTTGAAAAATTTCCAAACATGGGAAAGGAAACTGACACTCAGGTAAATGAAGCATATCCAACTTCAATTAGCATAACCAAAATCAATCTACACCCAGACATATAATAATTAACATCCCAGAAATTCAACATAAGAACACAATATTAAAAGCTGTTAGAGAAAAGAAGCAAATCAGCTGTAAGGGAAAGCCTACCAGAATCACAGCAGGTTTCTCAACACAAACAATGTAGTGAAGGAGAGCATTCAGTGAAGTATTTCAAATCCAAAAGGAAAATGAATTCCAACCCAGATTTATGTACCCTGCAAAACTATCCTTCAAAATCAATAGATAAATAAGATACTTCCACAAAAAAGAACAGCTGAAGAACTTCGTGACTACCAAAGCAACCCTGCAAAGAATACTGAAAGATATTCTAGATAGACATAAAAATAACTATCACTTAAAAACACCAACAGAAAAAACCACCAAGCAGGGCAAACAATTAAACACAGGGGAAAGGTAAAGAACCAACATCAGAAAGATAATATGACAAAAATAAGCCAAACTATAACACTTACAACCATTAATGTAAATGGCTTCAATTCACCAATTAAAAGAAACAGACTGGCAGAATGGATCAAGAAACAATATCCAACCATATGCTGTATACAAGAAACCCACTTAACCCAAAAGGAAATTCATAGATTGAAAGTCAAAGGATGGAAAACAATACTTCATGCAACAGGAACCCCCGCAAAAAGCAAGGGTAGCTATTCTGTTTGCAGACAATGTGAACTTCAAACCAAGAATGACCAAAAGAGGTAAAGAAGATTACCACATACTTGTTAGGGAAAAACTTCAAGAGGAAGAGATAACAATCTTAAATGTACATGCAGCAAACATGGGAGCACCTGGCTATATTAAACAAATATTAATAGAAATGAAAAATCAAATAAGCAATAACACTATTATAATGGGAGACTTTAACACCCATTGACACAAACAGACAGATCAACTAAGCAGAAAATCAGCAAAGAAATGAAAGAACTGAATCAGACTTGTGAACAAATGGACTTAACAGATGTATTCAAAGTGTTTCACCCAGAAGATGGCAAAATGGTAAACAGCAGGGTAAGTGGCCTCCCTGAAAGATAACGTCCAAATGCTGGAAAATAACAACATGGGGAAGACAAAAAAGAGGGAGATGGGTCCTCTGGACCCAGGAAGAATCTAAAGCAAGAATTGAAGCCCACAGAAAGAGTAAAAAGAAGCAATCAAACAAAGGCGGTGGCTGGCAGCACCTTTGCCTGGAGCTGGACCCACTTTGTGATAGGAGTTGCAGGAACCTGGGACGTGTGATTAAAGTGCTGCAGCCATGGTGGTGGTGATGGTGGTGGTGGCGGCAGCAGTGACCCTGGAGGCCTCCGCCCAGAGGGGCACCATCAGAGGAAAGTGGCAGTGGACTAAATCTGGCTGGTGAGTGCAGCAAACCCCAACCCCCCACGAGGGAGAGCAAGGGACTGGCAGTCATCTTGGGACTGGAACCACTCCTAATTAGTCACAGTCCTGCAGAAATTGCTCCAACCAAGCCCCAGAGGGTCCTGGTGGGTGACAGGCTCAGTCTGGAGACCAGGGCTGTATGCATGCACTAGGGGTGATAGTGGAAGTTTCACGGACAACAGGCCCAGGTTCCCAGGCAGCAGCCCCACCCCTGTGCACTGTGCCAGACATCAGGGGAGCTGAGATGAGCTAGGGAGAAGCAGCGGACAGCGTTCCAATAGTGCAACCAGTGGTAACCATTGAATATCCACAATCAGCACTGGCTCACTCCAGAGAAATTACAAGATCCCTGGTACACGCTTGTACAGAACAAGCCAGGAATATGCCAAGACAAAGAAGCACAAGGCAGTCTCTGGCCTCCAATCCAAGCAGAACAAATCCAGGAGGGGCAAACACAGAAGAGGATGGGAGTCCCACAACTAAAGCCTCTGAGGTGATGACAATTGAAATAAAGAAACAACTTCATGAAGCTATAAAAGAAATTAGAGCAGAAATACTAACTCAACTAAAAGAAATGAAAAACATAATAAAAGAATTGCTAGGCATCTCTAAAGGAGACATAGATGAAAAAATGGAGCATAGGAAAATGAGGGAAACCTGGAATGAACAATACAAAAAAGATTTAGAATACATGAAACAGATCCAAAGAGACTACCAGGAAATCAAAATCTCCAATGAAAGTTGGCAGAACCACCTGAAGGAAACTAAAGATAGACTTTCAAACCTTGAAGACAAGTTTGAAGCTTGTGATCAAGAAAGGAAAGATCTCTTAAAAATAACAAGAAACCTGGAAGTAACAATACAATGGCTGCAAGACAACCCAAATAAATATAATTTAAGAATAAAAGGTGTGAGTGAAAAAGCAGGGGTTAATATAAATCAAGTTAAAAGCCTGTTTATAGAAATAATTTCAGAAAACTTTCCAAGCATGGGAACAGGAAGTGACTTTCAGATAAGTGAAGCATATAGAACTTCAGTTAGCCATAACCAAAATATACCTACACCCAGACATATAATAATCAAGATCCCAGAAATTCAACAGAAAAACAAAATATTAAAAGCTATTAGAAAAAAAAAAAAAACACAGATTACCTACAAAGAAAAACCCATCAGAATCATGACAGACTTCTCAACACAAACTGTAAGGTCAAGAAGAGCTTGGAGTGAAGTATATCAAGCCCTGAAAGAAAACAACTTCCAATCCAGATTGATGTACCCTGCAAAATTATCTTTCAAAATCAATGGAGAAACAAGATACTTCCATGACAAAGAACAACTAAAGGAATTTATGACAACCAAGCCAACCCCACAAAGAATATTGAAGGGCATTTTAGAGAGAGATAAAAAAGTCCACAGCTCCAGAAACAGCAGCAGAGGGATATCCCCGGGCGGGGCAGACAATTGAATAATCCATCATTGGGATTTGAGTCCAGTATTGTTTTCAATGAGCTGTTTACTTTAATCTTATTCTACCTCGACCTGCCTAATTTTATTATATATGATGACATAGACAGCTATTTTAAAGATAACAAAATATATTAGGGTAGCCTTTATTGATATTTGATCACCTTGTTTTGAAACCCAGTATTGCTTTCACTGTTCTGTTTTGAGTGATTTTAACTTATTTTGGTTTGTTTGATTGTATTATAACAGATGATATAGGCAACTGCTTAGAAGATAATATAAGGCATTATAGAAATCAACTTTGTATTACTATGTAATGTTTCCATTGTTTTATTTGTTATTGATTTTATTCAGTACTATTTTGTTTGATTATATTAGGCCTGATGGTATGGGCAATTATTTTGAAGACAACAAGGGGAAAGGAGGAAGGAAGGAAGGGAAAAGGAAAAAGACAAAGATTTACATGAGGGTATACATAAGATGTTTAAAATGACTATACTTCTAAATGCATTAACTGGTGAGAGAGAACAGTTGATACTCATATGATTAGATCAATTTTACATGTCTATATCTGTCAATCTGTGCAACCCCTTTGAAGGTAACGACATACAATGTTACAACCACTGTCAAATTCCAATCATCTTAGTTTGTAAACCTTTAATGTTACAGCATTGGATATGTTGTTGTTTGTTGGTCCCTTTAGCTTTTTGTTTTTCTTTTCTGTGACAATTGTTTTATTTTTTATTGGTTTTATTCTGAACTATTTTGTTTGATTATATTAGGCCTGATGATATGGGCAGCTATTTTAATGACAACAAGAGATATTCTAAGGGGAAAGGAGGAAGGAAAGAAGGGATAAGGGAAAAGACATAAATTTATAAATAGGTATACCTAGGACAGTTAAAATGACTGTATTACTAAATACATTAGCTACTGAAAAAGAACAGTTAATACTCATATGATTAAATCAATTTTACATGTCTATATCTGTTAATCTGAAGAACCCCTTTGAAGGTAATGATATGCAATATTACAACTACTGCCAAATTTCAATCATCTCATTTTGTAAACCTAATGTTATCATATCAGATTTGTTGTTGCTGTTTGTTAGTCTCTTTTGCTTTGTGTTTCTCTTTTCTGTGTCCATTTTCTCTTAAATAAAAAAAAAGTGTCCCACCCAACAACAACAGAATATACATTCTTCTCAGCTTCACATGGGACATTCTCTAAAATAGACCATATACTAGCTTATAGAACACGCTTAAGTAAATGCAAAATAATTGAAATTATCCTGTGCATATTATCTGATCATAGTGCCATAAAACTGGAAATTAATGACAAAAGAAATTGCAAAAACTCCATAAACACATGGAAATTAAATAATACATTCCTGAATAATCAATGGATTACAGAAGAAATTAAAGAAGAAATTTAAAAATATCTACAAGTAAACGAAAATACAAATACAACTTACCAGAACCTGTGGGATGCAATGAAAGATCCTCAGAGGGAAATTTATTGTGGTGAGTTTCCACATCAGGAAAACAGAATGAACACAAATAATCAACCTGATGCTATATCTCAAGCATCTAGAAAAAGAAGGGCAAGTCAAACCCAAAGCCAAAAGATGGGAGGAAATTACAAAGGTCAGAGCAAAAATTAACATGATAGAGACTAAGAAAACAATACAAAGAATTAATGAATCACAGAGTTAGTTCTTTGATGAATAAAAAATATTGATAAGCCATTAGCCAATCTTATTTAAAAAAGGAAAGAAAAAACACAAATTCATGCAATAAGGAATGAAAAGGGCAAAATCACTATAGGCTCTGCGGAAATACAGATCATCAATATCTACTTCAAAAAACTTTACTCTCATAGGTTTGATAACACAGAAGAAATGGACAGATTACTAGAAACATACAAATTACCAAAGGTGAATTCAAAAGATGTAAAAGAGCTGAATAGCCCAATTTCAGCTAATGAAATTGAAAATGTAATTAGAACCCTATCAACAAAGAAAAGCCCAGGTCCTGATGGATTCAGAGCTGAATTCTATAAGAAATTCAAGGAAGACTTAATGCCAACATTCCTCTAACTCTTCAATAAAATCAAAAGGCGGGTAATTCTCCCTAACCTCATTCCTAGATGCAAGTATTACCCTAATACCAAAACCAGAGAAAGGCCCAACTGAAAAGAGAACTACAGGCCAATCTCACTAATAAGCATAGATATAAAAATCCTCAATAAAATACTGGCAAACAGAATGCAGCAATTCTTCAAGAAGATTATTCACCATGTCCAAGTGGGATTGATCCCAGGAATGCAGGGATGGTTCAACATACACAAATCAATAAACATAATACATCATATCAATAGAGCCAAAGATAATCACATGATTGTCTCAATAGATGCAGAAAAGGTTTTGATAAAGACCAACAGTCATTCATGATAAGAATCCTGTGGAAAATCAGAAGAGATGGTTTCTACCTCAATCTAATGAAAGCCACCTATGACAAATCAACAACAAGTATCATATTAAATGGTCAAAAATTGAAAGCTTTTGCTCTAAAATCAGGAACAACACAAGGCTGTCCACTATCACCACTTCTATTCAATATAGTGCTGGAAACACTGGCCAGAGCAATTAGACAAGAGAAAGAAATAAAAGGAATAAGGATAGGAAAGGAAGAAGTTAAATTATCATTATTTGCAGATGACATGATGCTCTACATAGAAGATCCCCAAAACTCCATTGAAAGACTTCTAGATGTGATAACCAAATTCAGTAATGTAGCTAGATCCAAGGTCAATACTCAAAAATAAACAGCATTCCTGTACACAAACAGCAAGCTCACTGAGAGAAAAATAAGAGAAATCACACCCTTCACAATACCATCTGAAAAAAAAAGAAATACTTAGGAATCAATCTAACAAAGAAAGTAAAAGATCTATTCAGTGAAAATTACAGTACTCTGAAAAAAGAAATCAAACAGGATCTCAGAAAATGGAAAGACATAACTTGTTCATGGATAGGAAGAACAAACATTGTGAAAATGGCATTCTCGCAAAAATGTTACACAGATTTAATGCAATTCCAATCAAAATACCATTGGCATACCTCACAGATCTAGAGAAATCATTCCTAAAATTCATCTGGAACCAGTATATACCTAGCATAGCAAAGGCAAGCCAGGAGGCATCACAATCCCTGACTTGAAACTATACTACAAAGCTGCTGTGATAAAATCAGCATGGTACTGGAATCGAAACAGACCTGAGGATCAATGGAATAGATTAGAAGATATAACCACAACTACAAACACACTCAGCCACCTTATCTTTCACAAAGGGGCCAATGCGTTCACTGGAAGAAAGATAACCTCTTTAATAAGTGGTGCTGGAAAAACTGGCTTTTCATATGCCAAAAACTAAAATTAGACCCTTGCCTACCACGCTGCACTAAACTAAAGTCAAAATGGATTAAAGATCTAAATATTAAAACAGAAACACTAAATCTGCTGGAAGATGAAGTAGGTAGAAACCTGGAAGACAGGGGTAGGCAGAGAATTCATGAACAAAAATCAAACTGCACAGGAAATACTTCCCAGAATGAACAACTAGAATCTTGTCTTATTAAAAAGTTTTTGCATGTCCAAAGAACTCTGCAACAGAGTGAAAAAAAACCCATGAATTGGGAAAAAATCTTAGTCAACTGTCCCTCAGACAAAGGGCTTCTAGCTAGAACACATAAAGAATTTAAAAAATCAGGCCCCTGAAATTCAAAGACCCAGTACAAAAATGGGCACCTAAGATGAATATGTACTTCTCAGCTGAAGAAATGCAAATGGCAAATAAATACATGTAAAAAAGTTCAGCATCATTGGTCACTAGAGAAATGCGAATTAAAACAACACTGAGATTCTTTCTCACTCCAGAAAAATGGTCAGGATCAAAAAAAGCCATCAATAATAAATGCTGGAGAGGCTGTTGGGAAAAATGAACTCTTCTGCGCTGTTGGTTGAAGTGTAGATTGGTGCAACCACTGTGGAAATCAGTCTGGAGGTTCCTCAAAAAGCTGGGATTGGAGGTCCCATTTGACCCAGTTATTTTATTTCTGGGCATATTCCCAAAAGAATTGAAAACATCATACCACAGTGATATATGTGCACCCATGTTTATAGCAGCACAATTTGTAATAGCTAAATTTTGGAAACAATCCAAATGCCCATCGACTGAGAAATGGATAAAAAAGATGTGGTATTTTTGTACCATGGAATACTACTCAACTATAAGGAAGACCACACTGAGGCTTTTATAGGTAAGTGGATGTGACTCGAGACTATACTCATAAGTGAAATAAATTAAACTCACATGTATAAATACTGTATTCTCTCCCTACTGTAAGAAATTGAGAGAGTAAATAAGATACAAGATCTTCAATAAATATTGTGGAAGGGTAAGAAACTGCTCAAACAGTAGAAAGTAACTCAGATGGGGAAAAGGAGAAAAGAAGGAAAAGCAAAAAGACATAAATTTGTATATATACACAAGATTACTAAGATGATTGTACTGCTAATTCTATTAGTTCTTGGAACAAAACAATTAACATTCATAGGATTAGATCAATTTTGCATGTTTATATCTGGTAGTTGGAGTAACACTTTTGAAGATAACTATGCAAAACAACAAAATTTGTTATACTCCTACCACCTTGTTTTGAAAACCTACATTGTTACTGTTTTGGGCTCTTTGTTATCTCATACTTTGTTTTTCCCTCTAATATAGAAAGGATACATGCACATGTATAGGCTTATATATGCCTAGAACTTCTCCTAAAGAGTTCACAGGAATTGATTTTATTATGTGTGATGATATGAACTGCTACACTGAAGGAAATGAGATGTCATGGTAGCCATTGCTGATTTCCTATCATTTTGTTTTGAAGTCCAATAATGCTTTTATTCTTTGTTTTGATTGGGTTTAGTCTGTTTTCTATTATTTGGTTTCAATATGTGCGAAGGTATGGACAGCTATTTTTAAGAAAACAAGAGACATTGTGGTAGCCATTGTTGATTTCCTGTTGTCTTGTTTTGAAATCCTGTGTTATGTGTATTGTTTTGCTCTGATCTGCTTTGTTGTTTTGTTTTGTTTTATTCTCTTTAAAATGTAAAAAATAAACAAAATGAAATCTTATGGTGATGAGTGAAGTAAAAAGGGGTTAATTTGGGTTCAATGTTAATCAGAAAATAGTGGGTTGGCAGAGAGATTCATTCTAGAAAGCCAAGACCTTGAGAAGAAAATGTATAAGGGCAGAACATACACTCATTTGTGAGAGTAAGTAGGATATGTTTGACCAGAATTAAAATTTCTCAATGAGTGGTGTCTGGTAAACATTTGTGTTTATGAAAAAATACTCAGAAATTAGAAAGAACAGATTCAATGAATCCATCAATACAGGGCTCCTTGCTTGTCTGTGGAATGTAAACTTCATTGAAGAGTAAACAGGAGATCAACACCAGAGAGGCAGATGTAGGAAAATAGAATGAAATATAGATGTGGTGAAATTAGATTAACTATGACTATTCACCTAAGTGCTTATATTTGTATTTTGAACTAGACTATATTCCTGCTGATTCATCTTAATAAGAAAATAGCTGTTTATATAGTAAGATAAAATTAAAGTTTATAGGACAGAAACATTTCTATAACGAGAACTGTGTTGCTTTTGAAGATATGCTGCCCGTTTCTGGACATATCTAATTTTATAACTATCTCCCTGTGTCACACTTGGACTGTTACCCATCACTAAATGAGCCAACCATCTGGTAGCATTATTAAATGATAGATAGACCTTCAGTATTTGATGACAGCTGCAGTTGTTCAATTCTAAATTTTCTCTTCTAAATGCTGAATTTCTTTGTCCCATCAACTTTGTCTCACTATGCCAACCTTTTTTCTAGAATCCTTCAGAATATCAGAATTTTTTTAAAAAATGGATACTTTTCAATAAGACTTTCCCATCTTGATCTAACATATCATGCCTCAAAATCAATGTCATGCATTGTCAAACCAGTGGATGTTAGATTAAGAATCAGAAAGGTAGTTTGTCCACATATTAGCTATGGTCCTTAAAAAAACAATTGCCCTTCTAAACCATTCTTTTATAATCTTCAAACTGTTGACATCATATATAGTAACAATAATTGAATGACTTAATACATGCATCTCAGTAAATACTCCTATTGTTAATAATAATTCTGTATATTTTTAAGAGTTTAACATCATTGGTTTATATTGGTTCTATGTCTACGTAAGCCCTGAAATTTTCTGTCTGAATTGCCCTCAAGCCAGACTTCTCACATCTTCTGTAATTGATTTTTTAATTTCTAAAAACAGGAACTCACAGGCTTTCTGATTTTAGATTGGTTTTGGCAGTTAAGCTCACATTCATAATGTATCTAAACATGTGTAGATGTTGGTCTATCATTTTTTCAGTTGGCTATCCCTAAAACTACTAAGAAACCTTCAGCTATCTTTTATTCTGTGCACAATTATGGGATACCTTCCATATGACAAGTAGTAAAGTGGGTATCAGAGACTCATGCTAGAAAAGCAGAATTAAAACAAATACCATTTGATAAATGTTATAAATGTGTTATTGATTCAGCAAATATTAATTTGAACTCTTTACTATGCATCTTGAACTGTGCTAAAGATCCCCACATCTTTATCTCACTTAGTCTTCACTCTATTAGGTAGAGACTAGTATACCCATTTCAAAAATAAAAAATTTAAATTAGATTCCTTACACTAGAATCTAAAACCCTCTCTTAAGGAAATCTTCAGAGAAGAGATTAATGCACCATTTCTCTGTGGAAGATGAATGGTATTCATGGCATGTGTCTGGAGTACCAACCTCATAACTGGTTTAAATGTTTCTCAGTTTGTTTCAATTGGTTTTTTATTCTAAATAATATGTTCATGTGTTAGTATGATATCACTGTAAGCTATGTTAAGTTTCTATTTGGAACAAGAGAAAAAATAATTATAGTGTCTAATAATCATCTCTGTGTTTTCAAGCCCACGCCAAGAAGAGAGCTTTGCTAGGCACAAGTGACTTCCTTAGATGATATAAATCTATTTCCTTTGGTATCATTAGTCCAGGAGCTGCTTATCTATATAATGCTGCAGTTGTCCTCTTTATCAGTCATTTTGCTTTTCACAGTTTCAGTTACCTGAAATCAACCATGGTACAAAAATATTAAGCAGGAAATACTAGAAATAAACAACTTTTAAGCTTTAAATTTCATGCTGTTCTGAGTAATGGGATGAAATTTCATGCTATCCAACTCAGATTTGTCAACTCTTCCTTTTATCCAGTGTATCCACTCTGTATAATTTACTTACCTGCTAGACACTCTGTTGCTTTCTCTGATAACTGATTGACTCTCAAAGTATCCCAGTGTTTATGTTCAAGTAATGCTACATTACAATACTTACATTGTTATCTTTACTTCACATCATCACCTGAAAAAGAGGTGAAGAAGGATGAGTTCAGTCTAATAATATAGTGTGAGAGAGGGAGAGAGACAGGGAGACAGACAGGGGGAGACAGAGGGACAGAGATCATGTCCTTGTAACTTTTATTACAGTACAGTATATTGCTTTAATTGCTCCATTTGATTATTAATTATTGTTGTTAATTTCCTACTGTGCTCAGTTTGTAAATTAAACTTAATCATAGTGTGTAAATGTGAGAAAGAATACAATGTGGAGAAGATTTGGGATGATCTCTGTTTTCAGGCATCCTTTGGGGATCTTAGAACATATAGTCCATGTACTATTGTTTGTTCTTATTGTTCTCCATAATTATATAACAAAAGAATATCAAATGTTTTATTTAAACCTAGAAATACTTAAATTTATGCAGCATTCTTTGCCTCATCAATTTAGATAAATTTTTAAGAAAAAAGAAAGGATAGTAATGTTAGACTGCTTTTTAACTAATTCTACAAAGAAAACAAGCTACCATTGTTTGTGTTTCTAAGATACACAGACCATCTGTTTATATTTTAGAGTTTCTTTCAGCAGCATTCATTCGTAGGATGATATTCTTATTTTCAGAATATATGGTATTTTGTGCTGCTTTGAACACAGTGAACTAGATTATAATTTCTAGTAAATGTCCTTGAGGCCCAAAAAGAGCACTGTCATAAGCTCCTCTAATTCTGAAGGCCTATTAGGTCTCCACTCCTGAAACTGCTTAAAAGATGCCTAAGAAGAAACAGTTTAAGGTAATGGCTCATAAAATGATCTCAGTGATTCAGGAGGGTTGTACTTGCAGGCAGGGCAGAATCTACCCAACAGCTTTGTGTGTAGGAGTCAAGCTTCATGATTTGCAGACCATATTCTGTTGTTAACTAGTTGTGTGACTGTGAGTCAATCAACAACTTTTCTGATTCTTGGTTTCTGAATCTAGAAGTAGAAAGGTTGGACCACATTATCCCTAAAAGTTCTCTCCTGCTCCAAAAGGGTTATGATTCATAAAAAGGCATTCAGCCTTAATATGCAATATAATATGCAATACAATAAAAAAAACTAACTGGGAATATCATATGTATGTGTGCATTACAATATATTGTCATAGTTTGTAGGGTAATACTAAATTTCTTTTTTTTTTAGTTTTAAGGAAAAGAAATAGGAAAATCAAGAAGCAAACAATTAAAAAACAACAACAAAAACAAAATGACCACAACAACAGCAACAACAACAACAACAACAAAAACAAAAGAAAAACAATGGCAACATAGGATTTCAAAACAAAATTTTAGGAATTTAACAATGGTTGTTATATTGCATTTTGTTACCCTTAAGGTAACTTCTCAGACTACGAGATACAGGCATGCAAGACTGATCAAACAATATAATATTCCTTTGAGCAGTTTCTTTCCTTTTTACTATATCTATTGTAACAGTTGGCTCTTACTTACTCTTTCAGTATTTTACACTAGTGAGACAATATCGTGTTTACACATGCAAGTCTGATTTATCTCACTTACGAGTTGCATTCATTTACCTAAAAAAGCCTCGAGTTTATCATTCTTTATGGCTAAGTAGTATGCCATTATATAAAAATACATCTTTTTATCCATTCCACAGTTGATGGGCATTTGGGTTGTTTCCAAGATTTAGTTGTTACAAATTGTGCTGCTACAAACCTGGGTGCACATCTATATCTGTGGTATGATGTTTTTAATTCTTTTGGAAAATTACCCAGGAGGGGAAGAGCTGGGTCAAATGGAACTTTTAATCCTAGTTTTTTAAGGCATCTCCATACTGATTTCCACAGTGATTATACAAGTCTACACTCCCACCAACAGTGGAGAAGGATTCTTTTTTTCCCCTGAAGTTCGGCTACTATTTGTTATTGGTTAATTTCTTGATGTTAGCCATTCTTTCTGGAGTGAGATGATACCTCAGTGTTGTTTTAATTTGCATTTCTCAAATGATCAATGATGTTGAACATTTTTTCATGTATTTATTTGCCATTTGTATTTCTTATCTGAGAATTATGTATTCATCTCAAATGCCCTTTTTGGGATGACTCTTTAAATTTGGGAGGCCTGATTTTCTTCAATTGTTTATACATTCTAAATAAAAGTCCTTTGTCTGAGGGAAAGTTTGCAAAAATCTTTTCCTAATGTGTGGGTTTTCTTTTCACTCTGTCAGTGATTTCTTTCAATGTGCAAAGACACTTTAATAAGATGAGATCCTAGTTGTTGATTCTTTGAAGTACTTCCCTTGTAGTTTGGTTTTTGTTCATGGACTCTTTGCCTATCCCCATGTCCTTGAGATTTCCACATACTTTGTCTTCCAGTATGTTTAGTGTTTCTGGCTCAATGTTCAGATCTTTGATACATTCTGAATTTAGTTTAGTGCATGGTAATAGGCATGGGTCTAGTTTATGTCTTTTGGTAGAAAGTCAGTTTTTCTAACACCACTTATTAAAGAGGCTGTCTTTCTTCCCGTGAACATGTTTGGCCCCTTTGTCAAACGTAGGGTGACTGAGTATGTTTGTAGTTGTGTCTGTATCTTCTGTTCTGTTCCATTGATCCTCAGGTCTGTTTGCTTTGCCAGTACCATGCTGATTTTATTATAGCAGCTTTGTAGTATAAATTCGAATATCGGATTGTGATTCCTCATGTGCCTTTGTTGTCCAGGATTGCCTTTGCTATTCTAGGTCTTTTATGATTCCATATGAATTTTAAGAATGTTTTCCCTAGATCTGTGAGGTATGCTAGTGGTATTTTGATTGGGACTGCATTAAATCTGTATAAAAGTTTTGGAGTATGGCCATTTTCACAATGTTGGTTCTTCCTATCCATTAGCAAGGAATATCTTTCCATTTTCTGAATTCTTCTTCAATTTCTTTTTTTCAGGGTACTATAATTTTCAATGTATAATCTTTTACTTCCTTTGTTAAATTGATTGGTAAGTATTTCATCTTTTTGGATGCTATTGTAAAGTGTGTTTTTTCCTAATTTCTTTCTCTGTGAATTTGCTGTTTTTGTACAGCAATGCTACTGACTTTAGTGTACTGACTTTGTACCCAGTTACATTGATGAATTTGCTTATTAAATCTAGAAGTCTGTTGGTGGAGTTTTTGGTGTCTTTTCTGTGTAGTATCATGTCATTTGTGAATAATGATAATTTAACTTCTTCTTTTCCTCTCTTTATTCCTTTTATTTCTTTCTCTTGTCTAATTGCTCTGGCTAATGTTTCCAGAACTATATTGAATAGGAATGGTGACAGTGGACAACCTTCTTTTTTTCTGGCTTTAGAATGAAAGTTTTCAGTTTTTGACCATTTAGTATGATGTTGGCTGTTGGTTTGTCATAAATGGCTTTTATCAGATTGAGGTAAAAACCATATATTCCAATTTTCACTAGGGTTCTTACCATGAATGAATGTTGGACTTTATCAAAAACTTTTTCTGCATCTATTGAGATGAACATGTAATTTTTGTCTTTCACTCTGTTAGTATGGTGTATTACATTTATCGATATGCATATGTTTAACTATCCCTGCATTGCTGGGATGAATCTCACTTGGTCATGTACATAATCTTCTTGATGGTTTGCTGCATTCTGTTTGCTAGTACTTTACTGAGGATCTTTGCATTTATGTTGATTAGAGAGACTGGTCTGTAATATTGTTTTCTGGTTGTGTTGTTTGCTGGTTTTGGTATCAGGATAATATTCACCTCCCAGAATGTATTAGGGAGAATTGCCTCACTTTCAATTTCATTAAACAGTTTGAGGGTATTGATATTAAATCATCTCTAGATTTCTTCTATAATCCAGCTGTGAATCCATCAGACTTGGGATTTTCTTTGTTAAGTTTTTAATTGCATTTTTGATTTCATTAACTGATACTGGGTTATTTAGAAGTTTTATACGTTCTTGATCCAGCTTTGGTAATTCATTTGTTTCGAGGAATCTATCCATTTCTTCTGTGCTTTTGGTCCCATGAGAGTAAAGATGTTCAAACTGGGTATTGAGGATCTTCTGTATTTCCGTAGGATCTGTAGTGATTTCATCCTTTTCATTTCTTATTGTGTGGATTTGAGTTTTTTCTTTCCTCTTTGTGGTAAGGTTGGCTAGGGGTTTATCAATTTTATTTATTCTTTCAAAGAACCAACTTTTGGATTTATTAATCTTCATATTGTTTTCTTAGTCTCAACTGCATTAATTTCTGCTCTGATCATAATTTTTTCTCTTCTTTGGGCTTTGGGCTTGACTTGGTCTTCTTTTTCTAGAAGTATCAGGAGCAGTGTTGTGTTTATTTCTGTTCATTCTGTTTTCCTGATATGAGAATTCATCACTATAAATTTCCCTCTGAGGACTGCTTTCATTGTGTCCCACAGGTTCTGGCAAGCTGTATTTGCATTTTCATTTAATTGTATATATTGTTTTTAATTTCTTCGTTAATTTCCCCTGTGACTCAGTGGATGTTCAGTAGGGTGATACTTAATTTGCATGTGTTTATGGAGCTTTTGTGGTTTCTTTTGTCATTAATTTCCAATTTCAGTGCACTATGGTCAGATAATATGCATGGGATAATTCAATTCTTTTGCATTTGCTTAAGCATGTTCTTTGAGTTAGTATATGGTCTATTTTATTTTATTTTATTTATTTATTTTTTTTAGTATATGGTCTATTTTAGATGTTCATGTGCAGCTAAGAAGAATGTGTATTCTAATGTTGTTAAGTGGAACATTCTACATGTCTACTAAGTTCATTTGTTCAAAAGTTTGATTCAGTTCTGTTATTTCTTTGCTGATTTTTTTGTCTAGTTGATTTGTCTCTTTGTGACAACGTGGTATTAAAGTCCTCCATTATAATTGTATTATTGTTTACTTGTTTTTTCATGTCTAATTAATATTTGTCTTACATAGTTGGATGTTCCCATATTTGGTGCATACATATTTATGATTGTTATCTCTTGCTTTTGGAGTTTTCCCCTAACAAGTATATAGTGATCTTCTTTATCTCTTTTGATCATTTTTGGTTTGAAGTTCCAATTGTGTGCAAACAGAATAGCTACTCTTGCTTTTTTTTAGGTTCCTGTCACATGGAGTATTGTTTTTCATGTTTTCACTTTCAGTCTATGAATTTCCTTTTGAGTTAAATATGTTTTGTGTATACAGTATATTGTTGGATTTTGTTCCTTTTTCTTTTTCTTTTTCTTTCCCCCTTTTTTTTTTTTTTTTTTTTTTTTTTTTTTTTTTTTTTTTGGTACTGGGGATCAAACTCTCAACCTCAGACCTGCCAGCCAGGTGCTTAAACTACTGAACTAAATTCCCCACCCTATTTTTTGAGATAAGGTTTCACTGTGCAGTTCAGGCTGGCCTTGAACTTACTTTGTAGCCCAGGCTGGTCTTGAATTCACAACGATGCTCCTGCCTCAGCCTCCTGAGTGCTGGAATTAAAACTTGCACCACCACACCCAGCTGGATTTTGTTTCTTGATCCATTCTTACGGTCTGTTTCTTTTAATTGGTGAATTTAGGCCATTTACATTAAAGGTTATAACTCACATGCATTGGCTCATCTTTACCATATTATCTTTCTGCTGTTGGTTCCCTACTTTTCCCCTCTGTTTACTTGCTTGTCCTGCTTGTTGGTTTCTTTTTATTGTTGTTTTTGCATTTGTGGTCCTTTTTTTCTCTTTCTAGAATATCTTCCAGTACTCTTTGTAGGGTTGGTTTGGTGGTCATGAATTTCTTCAGTTTTTCTTTGTCATGGAAGTATCTTATTTCTTCATTGATTTTGAAAGATAGTTTTTCTTGGTACTTCAATCTGGGTTGGAAGTTGTTTTCTTTCAGTACTTGATCTACTTCACTTCATGCTCTTCTTGACTTTATGGTTTGTGTTGAGAAGTCTGCCTTAATTCTGATGGGCTTTCCTTTATCGGTGATCTGTTTCTTTTCTCTAGCAGCCTTTAACATTCTGTTCTTATGCTGAATTTCTGAGATCTTCATTATTATATGTTGAAGTGTAGATTTAATTTGGTTATGGCTAATTGGGTTTTCATATGCCTCACTTATCTGTATGTCATACTATTTTCCCATGTTTGGGAAATTTTCTGCTACTACTTTGGCTAATAGTTTTCTCTTTATGTCATTTGCATTGTCTCATTTTTCATCAACACCTGTCAATCTTACACTGTTTCTCTTTGCATCATCTTGCAGTTGTTGAATTTTTATTTCCTGATTACTTGTTATTTTTAAAGGATCTTTCCTTTCATGATCACTAGTCATAATCCTGTCTTCAAGGTCTGACAGTCTGTCTGTAATTTCATTTATGTGGGTTTGCCAGCTTTCAATGGAATTTTTGATTCTTGGATATATTCTTGAGTCTTTTTCATGCATTCTAATTGTTTCATGTGTTATTTATTCAAGGTTTTCATCATTTTTCTATGCTCCCCTATTTTTTTTAATCTATGTCTTCTTTGGATATACTCACCAATTCTTTCATTATGTTCATCATTTCTGTTTTTACCAGAGAGGTTGTTGCTTATCTGATTTCCTTTACAGCTTCCTGTAGCTGTTTCTTTACTCCTTTTGCTATCACTTCAGAAATTTCAGGTATGTAATTTCTATTTTCATCAATGTCTATCTCTTCTGTACTTCATCTGAATGGGCTGAATGTTTGAGACTGCTTTTTGTTGTTTTGTTTTGGCATTTTCCTGTGTGCCTCCAAATCAACCAGATATTAAGTCCTAATTGCTTCCTGTTCTGGCAGCCCATCCATCAGTGGGCCTCACTGAGGGTTGTTGATGGCTGTGGATCTCTGAGCATGGACTATCAGTCCTCACAAACTTTAGAGATGGTTCCCATCATGGGTGGGTCACTGGGGATGGACTCCAAGTCTCTGTGGGTCTCATCAAGTGTTCCTAGGTGACTGTGAGTCACTGGGCATGGACTCCCAGGCTCTGAGAGTCTTATTGAGGGTTCCCTGATGACTGAAAGTCATTGGTCCCTGCGACCTTCAGAGATGGTTCCTGGGTGTGGGTGGATTGCTGGTGTTGGATTTCTAGTCCCCACAGACCTCACTGGATGACTGCTGGCATTCTTACATTTATTATTTGAGACAGACCTCCACAGTATCTTTCTCACTGTCCTTCTAAGAACACGTTTTCTATTTCTTGCCTATCTAAAGTTATTTTTATTGGGATCTTATTTTTGGACTGCCATGGTAAAATAAGTATTCTGAGAAGATACTTGCACGGAAGCACTAAAAATGGCTTTTTAAAAAAAAACCAAAGTTTGGTTTATTACATTATCAATGATCAAAAGTTTAAGAGTGGCAGTGACAAGAGAGATTTGAGATCCATTGAACAGGTATAATGTATTTAAAAGTCAAACCGAGTTAATAATTAATTATCCTAACTAATAACTCAAACAGTTTAGGTTTTGAAGACCTCAGGTAGAGATTCTGAAGAGATTGTCCACACTAAATTTCACATATATCACAATTTTTCTTGAAACTATCCAAAAGTTTGCTTGTAATGGAGCTTAAATCATTCAATGTATCTACACTCAGAGGGTTCCATAGTTAGCCATTCTTGCCATATGTCCAATGCACTGGTTTATACAGCTGCTGCAGTGCATCTGTCCTTTCTTGAATAGCTACCCAGTAATGCCAGTTCTGCCTACAAACACTTGGGAAGCACTAATGATACAATCGTCAGTTTCATAGGTAGCCATAGGTATTTTACAGAAAATCTGGACTTGGTGTCTCTTTTTGCCATCTTTATCTTTGGGCTAAGGTTTCTGAGAATTCATCAACTATAATCTGTTAAAAATTTCCTCTTTCTGAAGGGGATATCCAAAGGGTAGAGTTAGTCAGTAACCTCTGCAGAGACAGAATTGCCAGAAGCTTCTCTCCTGATGCCTCACAGGTAACTCATGCTGTACATTAAGGCTCCATGAATTGCAAAATGTGCAAAACCGTGTTGATGATAATTCCAGAGGTGCAAAAATTGTCCATGATATGTTTTATAAGAAGCCTTAGAAATCACTCAGGCAGCATATCCAGTGGAAATGTAATGATGATTCCACTTTTTAAATTATTATTTCCATTCGTAGACGAGAGTCATCAATGTCAATGTTTTTGTTTTCAATACAAAAGACCAATATGCTAAAAATTATTTGTAACAACTATAAGTAAGAATTTAGCATGGAATTTCCATTATACACTTCCCTGGATAAAGAAGAAAAATACTAGATTTCTGGTAAGCCCAGTTTCAAAGAACCATGCATCCTTTACAAATTAATGAAATAAAAAGCAATTTTTTACTAACTTGCAATTTTGAATTAAAAACGTAAAATTATGTGTCATATAAGTTGAATAAAATTTCAATAACAGTTGCAGAAAAACATAATTTAGGATGAAATCTGAGGTGCAGTGTGAGCTGTGTACAACTGTGCACACTAATAAGAGTACTGCTGTAAGAATTCCACTAATATGGCCTTGTTCCCAGACCAAACAAAGTTTTTCAGAGCAATGACAGAATCCTTTGATTCCTAAGCACAGAAAATATAAGAAAAGTACAAACTGACTGAAATTAGCATCTTGATAATCTATATTTGTTAGTAGTTTACCTTCCATTGTAATAAGTGCTATCAACCATTAGATTTGTTGGCCTTGAGTTAATTCCATAATGGTTTTGGCTATGATACAGTTTAAGGGAAATTATGGAGGAGAATCTGTTGGTACAAATCTTGAGTGGGAGGAGCAAATGTTCTAGCACACTATGTGCTTCTGCATCCATCTGGTGTTCTCAAATAAGAAAAGCCAGAGAGATCTATGAAATGTGCTTGATGGTGCATTTGAGAAAGAAACATTTAGGAGATAATGTATATTCATATTTTCATTTTATTACAATGCCTATTAACAAAGGACACTGAACTGAACAGACTATAATTTTATTTTTCCTCAAATACATTTTAGAAGCACTCTCCTTCTCACTCGATGAAGATAAACATGTTGCTTGCATTTATTTTTATTTTTTAACAATAAAAATTCATATGAAATTATAATCTTAAAGTTGTCAGATGACCACTTTTTGGCATTCTAAATGGAGATATTTGCATGATTCATATTGTATTCTTAAGGCTATTAAATTATTTATGTATATAAGTTTAATATAAAATCTGCAACACAATAACAAAAACAATGTGAAAACACAGAAAATCATAAGAGAAAAATATTTTATTGCCAAAGAATTAATTATCAAGCATTTTGATAATCATGCTTCCAATATCACCTGTTTGCATATTCAAATTCTATGTACATTTCCTTCAAAAATATTGTTTACACAATGATTCACAGCTTTCCCTATACATTAGTAAATATGCATGCACATTTCTGCATGGCTATAAATGTTTATCTGCAGATTTTATATCAATCATGTTTTTAAGCTAGCTTTACAATCAGATTCTAACTTGATGCTCATCCAGAAAGTTTTTAAAATGCAATATTTTTATTTTCTGGATGCAAGTCCTCCCCTTTGGGATAGGAAAAAAGAGATATAACTTCATGAAGTCCCCTTCAGGTACATCTGACCCAAGGTACCTGATGCATCCAGAGGTCTTCTTCCTCCCTATTCACCTGCTAGCCCACTGATGGGCAGCATGTGATCATAGTCTTCACCAGGTGCTACTCTTGGCACAGGATCCAGATATTTGAGTTACACCCAGAATCAAAGAGGACGTTCAGCTTTCAAACAAAATATTTCTCATGTCAGGGCTTTTAGAGATCAGGTAGCAACAGCAGGAAGTAAATAAAAAAGGACCAGTCAATTTGATTAAGCAGGATTTTGAAAAAAAATGATATTTCCATTTCCTGAACATCTCTAATATCACCTGGATGCTTGTATGCCACTCAGTTTATATGATGACATCCTTATTTCCAAGGAAGTGTTGTTTGCAAAATGGGCTTTTGAAAGATGATTCAGTTATAAAGGCAGAGTCTTCATGAATGAGAGGGAGTCTCTTATAAATGAGAATCTTAAGTCTCTTTTCTTTGCCAGTACCATACTGATTTTGTCACAGTAGCTTTGTAGCATAATTTCAAGTCATGGATTGTGATGCCTACTGCCATTTTTACCAGGATTGCCTTTTCTATCCTAGGTCCAAATGAATTTTAGGAATGCTCTCTTTAGTTCTGTGACATATGCTAGTGGTATTTTGAGTGGAATTGCACAGATTAGAAGATGCAGACATGACAACAAACCTACTCATCATCCACTTTATTTTGACAAAGGGGCCAAACATGTTCACTGGAAGAAAGATAGCCTCTCTAATAAGTGGTGCTGGAAAACCTGGATGTCTGCCGAAGACTAAAACAGGTGTCTACCACCCTACACAAAAGTCAAAAAGGATAAAAAATCTTAACATTAAAACAGAAACACTAAATCTACTGGAAGAGAAAGTAGGTAGAAATCTTGAAGACATCGGGGTAGGCAGAGAGTTCATGAACAAAACTCAGACTGCAGAGCAACTACTTTAAAGAGTCAAAAACTGAGATCTCATTTTATTAAGCAACACTTTTGCACCTCAAAAGAAATCACCAAAAATGTGAAAAGACAACCCACAGAGTAGGAAAATATGTTAGTCAATTGCCCCTCAGACAAAGGACTTATACCTAGGATATGTAAATGAAATCAGACTGATTCCAAAAATGGGCATCTGAGAATATACATTCTCAGATAATGAAATATAAATGGCAAATAAATATATGAAAAAGTGTTCAACATCATTCATTGTTAAAGAGATGCAAATGAAAACAACACTGAGATTCCATATTGTCCCACAAAGAATGGCTATTATCAAGAAATCAACCAATAACAAGTGTTAGAGGGGGTGTGGGGAGAAAGGAATCCTTCTCCATTATTAGTGGGAGTGTATACTGATGCAACCACTGTGGAAATTAGCATGGAGATTCCTCAAAAAGCTAGAATTAGAGGTTCCATTTGACCTGGCTAGTGCCCTTCTGGGTATCTTCCCAGAAGAATTAAAAACATCATACCACAGTGATACATGTGCACCCATGTTTATAGCTGCACAACTTGTAACAGCTAAATCTTGGAAACAACTCAAATGTCCATCAATCAAGGAATGAATAAAATAGATGTGGCATTTGTACACAACAGAGCACTACTCAGTCATAAAAGAGGATAAACTTGAAACTTTTATTGGTAAATGGATGCAACTTGAAACCATACTCATAAGTGAAATAAACCAGACTCATATACGTAAACATTTTGTATCCTTGGTGTGAGAAGCTGAACGAGTAAATAAGGTCTAAAATGTAGAATAGATATTGTGAAATGGGTCTAGATTGCTCAAACAGAAAAAATATAGGATGGGCAAAAGGGGAAAGGACAGAAAGGAAAAGGTAACAAAAACGCAAGTCGGTTATATTATTAGTGTCTCTTATTTCATTGAAAAGGAAGGCTTGTGCAATATCAATTGGAGCAATTTTAATGCCTATATCTTATACTCTGAATAGCTACTTTAAAGATAACAGCATGGAATATATTAACTATTGTTATTCTCCTATTTTGTTATGAAATTTTGTTTACCCTTTTTTCATAAAAAATTAATAAAAGAAGAAAGAAGAAGGGCCGGGAGTTTGGCTCAGTGTCTTAAGCGCCTGTCTGGCAGGCGTGAGGTTGTGAGTTTGAACACCAGTGCCTTCAAAAAAAAAAAAGAAGAAGAAGAAGAAGAAAGAAGAGACAGAGAGAGAGACAGAGAGAGACCAAGAGAGAGAAAGAGACAGAGACAGAGACAGAGAAGAAAGGAGATCCTTGCCCACTTCACTGTTTGAGAACACAGTGAGGAACTGCTATCTGTGAAGAGAAAACTAACTGGTCCTCACCAGACACGGAATCTGCTGGCATCTTGGTTCTGGACTTTTCAGGTTCCAGAAACTCAAGTTTCTCCTGTTCATAACTTTATGATCTGTTGTTGTAGCAGTGCAAAAGCACTAAGACAGTCACACTGCTAGAAATGGCTATCATTCAAAAAATATGATTGCTAAACAAATTAGTAGCACCTAAACTTTAAGTTTTAGAACTTTCACTCTTTTTTTGTGTCTACTCCTACTCCTCCAGTTTTGCATTCCAAATGCAGTCAAAGTGGCCCAGAATCTCTAGGCACTAGGCACAGACCATTTGGTACTTTTATCCCTACAAAAGTATTCCTCCACATCTTTCACAAGGATATTTTAACTCTGCTTAATCGTTATCCTGTCATGTTTTTCTAATTTTCTACTTCATTCTTTAATTCTGTTAGTACTTTTATTGCTAGCACCAAGCACAGTGCCTAACAACAGTGTATTAAACAATGTTTCTAGAATTAATAATTAAATGAACAAAAGAGTGTTCTCAAAAATATGAATTTCTAGTGCTGCAGTTGTGAAGTTTCAGGTGCAAACATTTTTTGCCCCTGAAATTCCTCATTCATTGTTGAGTTTTGTGTCTGTCTGTAAGATTGGAACTGAGTGGGCAGCACACAATTTTGCAGTGTCACAAGTTGGTAAAATTTGTGTTCAGTAGCTCAAGGTGCTTTATTACTCCTGCAGGCTTAAGAAAAATACTTCATTCAATATGTTACAAACACAAGAATTATATAAATTCTAAAGACCTCTTAATGTCACCATGTGTCCCATGCTCACCAAGAGAAGATGAAGTCCAAAAATCTCAAAGCCTATGGGCATTGAGCTCCATGTTTTCAATTTGCACGAAGCAGTATGAAATGATAGCAATGTACATCACTTTCTCTGATTAACCTTTACTCCAAATTCTGGTTCCCATGATTTGCAGATTTATACATGTGCTTTGATAAGTGTGGATATACTCAAAGCAGTCTGAATCTTCATTCATTTACCAGCCTTGGTTGTATTACACATAATACCTTACTTAGTATTTGGATAGTGTCTCGTCTTTTTTATTGATACCAACCAAGTGTTGAAAAATAAGTCTTATTCAGTATTGCCTTATCTGCTCTTGGAAAATTACCTAGTATATAAAGTGAGCTGAATAATTTTGTTTCCTAAATGCTTTGCACTTACTACCTCCTACCTAAAAGATATTGATTTTAGGGTAAATCTATTTTTTAAAAGATAGCTAACTATCTTTCCTTTCATTAGATTATTCCTTATTAAAATATTCTTGGTGTTACAATAATTGCTTTTCTATAACAGTTATTATTTTGTTTTAAGAATATAAACATTTTAACATGCTTTACCAAAAGCATGCTTTACTAATTTTCTCCAGAAAATCGGCATCATTATGAATACAGATGAACCTAATTTCTCTATGAGGAATAACTGGTTATCTCTTACCTCTTTTTCTCCTTTCCCAATTCATCTATGACCCTTCAAAATATAATTTTCAGATTTACAACTTGTAATTTGAGTCTTCTTCTAAAAAGATGATTTAGTAATTATAGATCTAGAATGGATATTAAGATGCAACATGTTGTGATCTCTAGAAGGAAACTTGAAGATCCTAGCTGCTTTGGTTTGAGAGTTTCTCAAGAGTCCTTTGTGAGGAACATCTGGGCCCCCAGGGAAGTGGTAAAGGGAATTGGTGGAATCTTTGGGAGGTGAGACCTCTTGGGAAGTCCTTAGGTAATTTGGAATATGAAGTATTTGCTGTAAAACCCCTTTAGTATTTCTTAGAAGGTGGTTGTTATGAAAGGGGCAAGCCTGATCTTTCCCATCCTCTTTTTCTCTGATCTTGTTTGAAATGTGACCATTGACTCTATAACTCTCAAAACAAGGCTAAATGAATTCCTCCTCATCTGACCTTGAACTTTGAACCTTCAAAACTGGAGGCTGAATAAACTTTTTTTTATAAAGGTGGCTGTTTTAGGTACTGTATTTCTTTGTAGTGATACAATGTTAACTAACACACTAGCTTAATGTATGATCTTAGAAAGTCTCATTTGAAGATGGGAAAAGCCAGAAAGATTAAGTGGTTGTGTAACATCACAGGTCAAGAAAATGAAGACTGTGAAGCTAAGGCAGTAGAAAATATTTTGTCAAATTTGGGGAAAGTATCACAAACAGAAAACAGAGAGAGGAGAAAGAAGCCTGGTCTTCAAATCAGAAGAGAATATATGAGGAAAAAAAATTTACCAGGATATTCATTTTAACCTAATTCTTCTAGTAATCATCTTCCTTTTCTTGAATAACATATCCAGGATTGGAATATAAGAAATACACATGTACAAAGAGGCAAACCAGAGTGAGACTCTGGCGGGGGGAGAATATGGCTTTTCTTGCTCTCAGATCTTGTCAAAAATAGTAATTGTCAGTAGTAGAGATATTCAGTAACTTGATACTCTTCAGCAGATAATATAGATAAAATCATAGGTATTGTTTGAAAAATGACCACAGCACATGGACAATTTTATCTGATGATGGTAGCCATTTATTATCAGCATTTATGTCAGTTACACCTTTTGAAACAAGAAAGAAAATAGCATTGTTTTCCATTTGATTTGGTGAAAAAAGTTTGTGCACTCCTGAATTTCAACTCTGTCTTCCTAACTCTGGAGAAGAAAAAAAGTTTTTGATTTCTCTAAGATGCTTCTCTTTTACATGATGAACTCTAAAATTAAAAACTGATGATGAAAAATTTTTAGTGTAAAAATAACAGGAAATATTCTATAATACAAAGACAAAAATCAAATGAGGCATTCAAATGTAGCTTTTTATGGAATTTATATTGATTAGTCCAAACTGATTAGATCAGATTTTATGTAACATATGTGGAACTTCCATATTTGAATTTTCTTATTTTGAATAGCAATTCTGAAAACGTAGGTTTATTTGGCAAAACAGATGTCTCAAATTCTTTTAGGTCAAAGACTTTTAATAAATAGGAAACCTGAAATTTAAAATATTCCTGCAAGTGGAAAATAGTCTCTTTAATATAGCTATTATCTTCACAAAACTTTTAATTTAATATATTGTATGTAAAGATATGTCCTCCACAGTAGTAATCACAGGAATGATTGTCTAGGAAATAAACATTAATATTGTTTCTATAGAATTATATCTGCTGTAGGAAAAAATTATCAAGACATTTTGAAATTATTTGGACATACAGGAACGTGTGGCAGAACATGTTAATGGTAGATAAAAATTTCACTTTTTAATAGGTTTCTAATGCTGCCAACATATAAATATGTATCAAGCCAAAATCGTTATAATTTTGGACCCCAGATGGAAGCTGTTTGTGAACAACTAGGGAACGTCCAATTTATTTATAGTACAGAAATCACTAACACTTGAAAAACAAAAAAGCAATTACTGTATCTCCAACCGTGTAATGACCATGTTAGACAGAAGAATCACAAATTTAACTTCATCACTCTTAAATCAAAAGCCAGACTGTGGAAATTATGATTACATTTGGAAAATCAGAGAAAAATAACACTTTCAGAATTGTAGCACAAAAAAGACAATTAAACTTCTGCTGTTATTCCCCAGAACAATAGAGTTCCATTTTGGAGAAGATATAAAAGAAAAAAATACCATCAGAGAAATATTAGAATAAAATTAATTAGATAACAACATTAGATGACAAAACATTCTTCCCAGTTTATCTTTTCTTTCAACAATGGATATCTTTTTATATCCTCCTTTCACTTTCAGTTTTTCCCTTTTTGAGTAGTATTATGTCCAATCCTTTAAAATATATCTTTATTTTGTATTTATACATCCTCATTATCATATGATGTTCTAATATACTTTCTCTTCCTGTGTTTCTTTTCCAGTCTCTCCCTGTGTCTCTGCATAAATAGAACTATTGCAAAGAAATTCGGAGGAAACAGCTTTCAGTTACAAAGAAGGAAGAAATTTCTAGATCTGAGCCTTACCTAAAATCAACACAAACAAGTTTGTAGCACCTGCCGATGTTTTAAGAGATGTGCAAGAAGAGAATGGAGTGTTACTTATCTGAAAAAGTGTAAACAATTCTGACATTGAATAAGAGGTTGCATTAAATAAGCTCTATGTTGCATTTTTCAGCAGTAAAATATTATGTTTCTCTGTTTCTTGACCAGTGCATCCCATGAGGCTATATCACTCAGCACTGTTTGTACAGTGAATGATCATTCATTGTGTTCCTTTCATCTGTTTAGGAAAGTGGAAATGTTGTTCTTCAAACCACTGAACAACTACTTCCTTGTGCTCATATCTGAGCAATTTTTCTGTTTTACTTTTTAATTTTCATTTTATCATCAATTCCTTCTTCTTTCCCTTCCTTTATTTGCTTTATTTTATCTCATGTCCATGCTCTGCTTCCTTCTTCCCTCTTTTCTTTGCGTTTCTTCCTTCACTCCTCACCCTGTTTTTCCGCCTTCCTTGTTGCAGCACTGGCCTTGCTCAGAGGTTTATTGAAGCCTTGCCATTCAGTCCCCGCACTCCGGAGCGGAGCAATTAGTCACTGGAGAAGGAAAGGAGATACTCTTTGGCCTCTTTTGGCAAAGAGGACTCAAGGTTCCCTCCCTCATCACCCCCTCCTGCCAGGTCCCTACCCATTAAATATTGATGATACCACATTGACAGTCTACCGAAGCAACTGTGCCTGGCACTTTGCAGAGAAGGGAGCTGCAGGTTCTGTAGTAGGTAAGAGACATCTTTTCCTTCTATCTGTTACTCTCCTGTTGTCCCTGCCTTCAAGCTTGCCAAGGACAGAAACACCCACGTGCATACCAATAAATTTACTGTCCAGAGGGAAGCTTTACTTCCCTGAAGCTGTACATTTTTTGATGTTTATCAGCAGGTACATAAGCATCTCTGACAGCCGGAGGAAAGGCCAGCACCTGCTCATTAGAGGGGCAAATATGCAGTGAAGATTTTAGGCACTAACGCCTTAGTGCTTCTGAGTTAAAAAAAAAAATTCATTTGATGTTGGGGCCTTTGCTTCCAGATGTTGCTTGTTCACATCACATTCTGATGAACTGCATCTGTGGCTATCTTCGTCACCAGTTTGATGCTGCCCAGAATAAGGGTACTGTAGTTTTCAAATTTCAGTGTTGCAGCGTGAAGTCCTCGAGAATTATGAAACAACTGAATGCTTAAGTGTGTACCACCTAATTATGTGCCACATGTAATTTCAGAGCAGTTCTATTTATAGTTAGACTTTATTTTTAAAAAGCTTATATTTCAGAATGGGAGGCAATGCAAATTATTTTAGGCCTGTAATGAGCCTCAAAATGCTACTCAGAGGAGCTGTAAAATTGGACAGCACTTCAAATGGGTCCCTTTTAGATTAAGACAGCAAAGAGTATATTAATGGCGTAAAAACAGGGCAGAGTTAGAAATTTTGTGACTTCTGTTGGTGCACATTTTTATGTGTATGTCTCTAAGAACTATGTGGTGTGTGTAGGGTTTTGTGTGTGTGCATGTGTGTGTGTGTGTTCATATATCTGTGTATTTGTGCACTTGAGTGTGTCGGGTGGGAGGGAGACAGATAGCTTATTGGAGGCTTTCAGGGTCTTGTAGGCAGAGTGATTCCTAACCTTCCTGCTTTGGGTATGTTTTAAAGACTAAAAGGGGGTCTGTCATGCTTTTTAAAAATATATTTTACAGAGTGAAGATGAGTGCTTGAGACTTGTAAAGAATTTTGTGAAATATTTGCATACATTCAAAAGTACAAGGATTTGTTCTATAAGTGATTATAGCTCTTCACAACCTAATGAGATGTGACTGTTCCACTTTTCCTTTCCCTCATCCCCTTGCAGGCCACATTCTTACAGAAATCGATGGCAATTCTTGCAATAGTTCTGCTAGAAATGCAGAGGTTGTGCACACCTGGAAAGGCACAGCACTCACCTAACCACTTGATTTCTAGGTCAGACATGTGGGGAGAGTTTAGGTCGGGGTTAAAAACTTAGGCACAGAAACATGATGATCACTTGATTAAATATTTTTATTTTCTGGACCTGATTTTTCTACTCAGGACATATAGCTATCCTCACGTATTTTGAGTTGTTCAACTTTATATTTATAGCCTATACATTCGTGCACTTACAACTTTAATACTACATCTAGTTGCAGGCACCACCACATTTTCCAACCAAGATTGAACTGCAGCTCGTAGGTCTCACCGTATTTTCACAGTTTTTTGCCATTAATTTTCACTCAGCTCCCTCGCATTTCTGGTATCACAGAGCAAACATTTCAGGAGCAATTGAAAAAATCTTTTCAAGCCAGCGATAGTCAAGAGATTAAATATATATCCAATATCTACTGCTTGCAATTTATGAAGAATATAATAAAAAGGCTGAATTTAATCCAAGGGTTTAGAGCAACATCTCACATTTTGGATTTTAAAACTTAATATTTTAGATACGATGTCAAGGCCTAGAGTAGTACTCTGAAAAGAGTAACTTGTATCTTATGGATCATTGTTATTATTATTTTGGTACCAGGGATCGAACTCATGACCTCATGCTTACCAGATAGGCACTGGAGCCGCTGAGCTAAATCCCCAGTCCTGTGGATCATTATTATATAGTACCTTATTATTTAACTTTTAAAACTGACAAGATTCATCTGAACAGCTTATAAATTAGATTATCAATCTCACTATTGACATTAAATGATAACATTTTAGAAACAATAATTATTATTTGTAATAGTGTAGCATTTTATTTATTTAAGGATTTTAAATTCTGTGAAGGCAGGGAGTATGTTGAACTGGTGCTTTGTAAGCATTTATAGAATGTTTAATGTTTTCACACATAGGCACGCTTGGTCCTCATAACAATTCAAGAATTTTATCTCACACTGTCTCATTATGTCTAAGTCTTTATCATTTCTGGCACTACAGCTGGCACATAGGTGACAAGGGAAATGTTTTTGGCTAAATAATTAGTGTGGCATGGTTAGTAACTGCTTTATGAATTTTGAACGTACATGTGTGGACTGATCCTCATCTGAGTTACTACAGCCTTCCAAAAGAGCAGACATCAACTACATTAGATTAAACTGATAGGAAGACAAATATTCTATATTCAACCTACGTAAATATAGTCCAGGCTAAATTTTGGACTTTGTCATCGCCATTATGGAACACTGTGATTGAAATAGCAATAACTGGATACCAAGAAGAATGCTGCCCAAGGATTATTTTACAAATTTATATTGATAATTTGGAATGATGATTTAATCTTGCCTTTGATTATTAGGACACTGTTCAGAGTTTCTGATGATGTTTTTTTGAATGAAGATTTATAAGTAGATTTGAAATTATCTAAAGTATTATTTTGCTTTGTTTGTACTAAGCATTGAATTTACAGTCTTCTGCAAGCTCAGAAGGTGCTGTAGTATTGTTGAGAAAGGTTTCTGATATCTGTCACAGAATCACTGGTGGGAGGATGGTATATCTATAGGAAAAACATCTAGGGCTTGCTGTGTGAGTAGGTTCTCCAGGCCCTTGTGTCTTCAACAGCGAATCAGAGAAAGTGTTCTCCTGCCTCCAATGTAGTTGTTAGGAAGACACTGAAAGCCTTTCACATTGAAGATGTACACTAGAGAATGTGGGTTGCTATTATTACCCCCAGAACTGAAGTTACAATACATTATCTGTCTTAAAAAAGATGGTTTGAAATCAAATGTGATAATTGGAGGAAAAACATTTTCAGGACAGGTGTTTTCCTATTCTGTAATGAAACTATTATTAAAATGTCCTTGCAAGGACTTTAGTATGTTTTTTATATGACTAAAAATGAAGGCAATTCTTTCCATAGAATTCCAAGGCACTGGCACAAAAGGCGAAATTATTGCCATTACATGCTCATTGATTGAATGTAACAAGCTGCTTCTTCAACATCAACCTTCTGTGCAGCAATGTCATTGGAGATATAAAACCCGTATGTCAAATAAGCTACCTATTTTCTTAGAATCACTTGTGCCTCTTAAAGAGTTGCTAACTGCAAAAGCTGTCCCTTAGCACATAAATCACTGTAATTGGAACTTTGGAAATAGTAAGGTAGTCAGAATAAGAAATAAAATACCCTAAATACAATCACAGAATTTCAAATACGGAAGTTGTGTTTCCTCTAAGGTCTTTCTTGTGAGGCATTAGGAAGCCTAACGAAAGCTTTAAGAAATACAACACTTGGAATCTAACTGGGTATCAGTGATGTTTTAGCAGCTCAAACTTCTGTTCACCAATAGATTTCAATTTGCCACAAGCACAAACAACAGACACTAATTTTATCATATATTATTTACCTGCATCACCTCCTGAGTCTGAATAAGCTTCCAAAGAAGCAGACACGTGACATTAGCTGTCCAAGTGACACCTCATCACCCTCACTCTTCCTGAGTACTAGCCTAGATTTTTCACATAAAGTCTTTGGAAAAAGCATGCAAACAGCAAGAGCCAGCTCTATTCCACTTGGTCAAGGTCATCAGGGGAAGAAGGAGCAACAATTTCTGCCGGCAGCTGTCCTCTCTCATGTCACCTTCTCTCATAGTCTTTTCCTTGTCAGACCTGCCAGTGGGAGAGGGTGACTTTCATTCTCTCTGTGGACACCCCTTAGTTCTATGGTTAACAATCATACCTCTGTTTAAGAGGAAAGAAACCATGGACACAAATATGGCATAATAGGCAAAGAGGTCAAATACCTGAAAACACATTCCTTCAACAGAGAGTTTGCCATCTCTGCTACTAGTGTCCTCTAAAAATGTCCTTAAGAGGGCTAAGACCAATTAGTCTGTTAGCCTGAGAAACAGGGCCTCAGTTTACCTTTTCAATGGATTTCAGACATCAGCGCAATCTTAACTATATTTTTTTGGTATATAAACGTTACTTTGCAATCTAATAAAGATACTTCGTGTACGAATCACATGAAAATAGGTGAATTTTCAATTGACCATATTATTGGAGTGAATGTTACTTTGTAAATTGGACTCTTTTTTTCTTGAAATTTACCCTGGTATGTAATATCTGTCTCTGTTCCTCCCTCCCTTTAGGACCCTTTCTGAATTACTTCCAGGGATAACTCTCAGTTTAAGCAAATGATGTATTGCATAACCTACACTTGATACCTATAAATGAACTATTCTTGTATTTGAATCCTTGGTGCAGCATCCTGAAAAGTCTTACTTTTCTGCATGCAGCTTGTTGGGTTTGGCTCATTGAAATTTATTAAATTTTTTCTTCCTAAAGTTAATAAATTTCTCAGATTATTTCTTCCCTAGTCATTCTTTTGTCACTATTTTCCACTGTGTCTCTTTGGGTTCTTTATTTCAACATCAATCCCATTCACCTAACCTGCTTTTTAAATATCTATCATACATCTGTTTCAAATCAATTTATAATTGTAAAACTATTGTACAGACTTATATTTGATGCTGATCAGAGCTAAATAAGCTACATATGTTCGAAAATTTGAATTAATCAACATAGAAAGCACCAATATGTATCATTCAGTAGGGAGAAAATCTCTTTCCGTTATTTGTGTCATCTCTAATTTCTTTCAACAATGTTTGATAGTAATGAGTATAAATCTTCCATTTCTTTGCTTAAATTTGTTCCTAAGTACTTTATTCTTTTGATTGTGAATCGGATGTTTCCTCAAATCCCTTTCTGGATTGTTTGCTGTAGTACATAAAACCAGCGGATTTTTGCATGTTGATTTTGTAGCTTGCCACATTGTTGAACTTATTGATCAGCCATAACAAGCTTTCTAGAATATTTAGGACTTTTTGCTTGCATGATCATGGCACATATGAACAGAGATAATTTCACTGCTTCCTTTCAGATTTGGATTCATTTTATTTCTATTTCTCGCCTAACTGCTCTGACTAGAATTTCTATTATTATGTTGAATAATATGGTGAATAAAAATGGAAAGTAAGCATCCTTGTCTTATCCCTTATTTTAGAAGAAACAGTTTTGGATTTTCACTATTAAATATGACACAAGCTATGGGTTTTTTATGTATGAACTTTATCATACAGATTTCTTTCCATTCTTAGCTTGCTAAGTATCTTTATCATAAAGAGTTTGGATTTTTGTCAAACATTTTTCCTACATCATATGAGGTGATCACGTAAATTCGATCTTTTATTCTGTTAGTGCAATATATCAAATCGATTGCTTTTCATATGGAGAATCATTTTTTCATCCAAATGATAAATTCTTGATTATGGAGTATAATTCTTTGAATATGCTGTTCAATTCATATTGCTGTTCATTTATTTATTTATTTTGTAGTTAGGGTTTATAAGGGAAAAGATTTAATATAGGATGCATAATTTATAGGGTTATTTTATAATATTCACCCAAAGAGTCAAATGTAAGAGTGTAGTTCTGTCCACATGCTAGATACCCAAAGAATTCAGCTGAGGGCCTGGATCCCGTATCAGTGTCTTAAGATCAGTGGTGGAAGCTAGAAAGTCTGCAGTAGTATAATGAAGGATCTGTGTTAGCAAGCTGCGGGATCTACACTGGAGCCAGGAAGCGAAGCTCAAGGTAAGGTCCAGAGTTCTACCAAATAGAAAATAACCGCAGCCATCCTCAGCAACAGCAAAGACCCAAACTCCTCCAAGGATGAGAACAGCTGAGTTCACATTAGGAAAACCAACATGACAATCTTCTCCAGGAGAATCAACAGCACCGCACCTTTCCCTCCAGTTCTCCTTCTATGGTGTTGGAAACAATTCTCAGATGGGGCTTCCAGATCCAGAACCACGCTGATTCAGTTCAGCTGGGTGTTGCAAGTTGACCATTAGTTAATATGCCACAGTAGTCCTGGTTACTGAGAGCCTTTGCACTGCGCTACACTTCCGAATCTCCCCCCACCCCAACCCCTTTTGAGACACGGTTGTGCTAAATTACTAAACTGCCCACACTGGGGTTGAGCTTGTAATCCTCCTGCCTCAAACCTCTGGAGTGCTGGGTTTATAGACATGTGCCACCAAGCCTGGCTAGATTGCTACTTTTTTACTGAGAAATTTTTGCACATGTATTTATTGAGATATTGTTTTGAAGTTTTCTTTTTGGCAGTGGATTATCTAGCCTTGGTTTCAGAAAGATGCTGGCTTCAAAACTGAGTTGGCTTTTGTTTGCTTGATTTTTAAGAAAGGTTTGAAAAGGTTTACTAAATTGTCTATAGTACCCAAAGCAATCTACAGACAGATTCAAATGTAATCCTCTTCAAAATTAAAATAGTATTTTTTCAAAAATAGGAAAAACAAACCAAAAAGTCCAATGGAACAATAAAAATCTATGGGTAACCAAAGTGATTTTAGGGGGAAAGAATAAAACTGAACTCTTTATACTTCCTGACTTAAAAATATATACAAAGAGACAGTAATAAAACAGTACAACTGACATAAGGACAGACATATAGAACAACAGAACAGAGCAAAGGAACAAGAAATAAACCTGGTCATATATTCAACTAATATTTTACTATGTTCCAAGATATACTGTGATGGAAATAATTGTCTCTTCATTAAATGATGCTGAGAAGGCTGGATGTTTATAGGCAAAATGAGTTCTATCTTCCCCCATACATGAAAGTCAAATGAATGTGCTTTCAAAAACTTAACTGGAAGACTTAAACCTTTACAACTGCTAGAAGGAAACAGGGGAAAGCCCTTATAACACTGGATTTACAAATGATTTTTTGGATATGATAATAATAGGATGAACAATAATAACAAAGATAGATAAGTAGGACTACATCAAAATAAAAAGTAATGTATATAAAAACAGACAACAGAATTAAAAAGTAATAAGAGATTAATATTGGAAAGAAAGTGCTCAAAATTAAAGAACAACTGGGATAGGGAAAAGGAGAAGTGGAAGAAAGGAAAAGATTATATGTATGTAAGTGTACACATATGTATGTATAAGTGTGCAAGATAGCAACTATACTTCTAATTCTCTGTTAGTTCATCAAAAAGAATAATTTGTGCTGTCATTGTTTGATTGTCTGATCATTTTTAATGCCTAGATTTTGTAACTTGAACAACTACTTTGAAGATAACAATGTGTAATGTATTAAGAAAAGAATGAACTTCTATAAAAAAGAAGCAAGCCAAACCAAACAATTTAGTTAATAAGCGAGAAAAAACTTAAATAGACAATTCTCATTCATATATGGTATATGGAAAGGTTCAGTATTACTAATTACTTGGGACATAAAATCAACACCATAATGAAATATCTTCTCACTCCTATCAAAATATCCATTATTAAATAAATAAGAAGTATTGAGAATGTAGGGAAATTTCAACTCTTATAAACTGTCAGTGAGAATGTAAAATGGTACAGATAATTTCCTCAAAAACTTAAAAATGGAAGTGTCATACGATCCAGGAATCTCATTTATGGGTATTTACCTAAGAGAACTGAAGACAAGATCTCAAAAAGCTATTTGCATTCTCATATTCATTGCAGCAGTGTTCATATTAGTATCATTCATAAAAGGTAGAAGTAACTTTAGTGTTCATGAACAGATGAAATAATTGACAGGATGTATGTTACATACATACAATTCTTAAAGAATTCCCGTGAACTGTGACAGGATAAGTTTGAAGACACCATGCTAAATGAAACAAGAAAGTCACAGGACAAATACTATATGCTTCCAGTTGTGCAGTGTATCTAAAGTATTCGCATTCCTAGAAGCAGAAATTAAAATGTTGGTTACCAGAGGCTGGAGGGAGAAATGGATGCTGCTTTTCAGTGGATATAGAATTTTATTGGTGCAAAAGGATGAAGTACTAGAGATGTGCTGTATAACAGTATGTGAATATTTAATAATACTGCATGAAGTATAATTGTGAAAAGAGTAAAGCTCATATGTGGGTAGCTGTATTTACCAAAAACACTGTCTTTATAATAAATGAAAAGAAAAACAAGTAACAAAGTAAAACAAAACAAAATAAATACAAACAAACAAATTAAAGAACAAATGTTGGTAACTACCAGCTCACTGTTTGAAACCTTTGCTAAATAAATTTGATACAGGGGAATAGAAATTATTTAAGGCACTTTTAACATGGATACATTTTGTATTAAAAATTCCGAGTAGAACCCTCACGGCTGTCGCCTCACCAGCAGCTTCTGTTCCCTTGGATCTCTGCACTTTGCGATTCACATTGTAATTCCGACACAGATATTATTCACTTTTACTTGAATCATGAAAAGCCAAGAATCAGTGCTACTTTATATCCAATACAAATATCCTATCCACAAAGGAAGTAGAGAAAGGAAACACATTTTTTATTTTATAAACACTAAAGAGTTTGATGTTAATCATTGGCAAATGGCTTAAGAAATTGCAAGACAGCACAAAAACTCACTTTTATAGAGCTAAGCAGATACAATCCATTGATTGCACGGTTTTAAGATAAACGATATCTAGTCTTCAAATAAGAACACTCAACAATATGATTTGTTGCAAATATATCATTCTAACTTCACCTAGTAATTGAAATGAACATCTGTGTTAGCTAATTGGCTTTGGCAGGGGAAAACTTCTCATTCTTTTATGACAGGAGAAGGTTTTGTTGTAAAATGTGCCTAGTTTCACACAGAAACTAGGAGATAGGGTGTCACCTCCTCTACGTGTACGTTAAGAGAGGGGCCCCAGGAACTTGAGAAAGACAATTTTTCTGGGTCATAGAACTGACAAAAATCCTACTAGTCTTCAAAAGAATTTATATAAATTTCAGAGAGAAGAGAAAGTACTCATATTGAAACATTTGCCAAAGTAGATATTCTTTTCATCCACCACCTCTCTAGCATTTGTCATTCATTGTTACCTTTATAGGATAAGATTGAACTCAGTGTTTTGATTTGCATTACTCTACTGGCCAGTGATGATGAGAGTGTCTTAATGTACTTATTGGCATTTGTACTTATTCTGTGAAGTGGCTATTCACTTTACTTGCCCAGTTTTTTATTGGATCTTTTGTTTGATGGATCTTAAAATTTTTGAGTTTAATTGATGGTAATGTAAACTAGTACAACGATGGAAGTCAGTATGGAGATTCCTCAAAAAACTAAAAGTTACAAATTTCATTCGTCCTTGCCATTCACCATCTAGATATCATCCTGAAAGAGTTGAAGATCATATTACAGTGATAGATGGATATCCATAGCAGCCCAATTCAAATGGCTAGATCTTGGGAGCAACCTGTACATCTATCAACAGATAATGCATAAAGAAAATGTGGTGTCTGCACACAATAGAATACTAATCTGTCTTAGAGAATGATAAACTTGAGTCACTTGTAGAAACATGGATGCACCTGGAGACAATAAATTTGAGTAAAGTAAATAAGGCCCACAAGCTTAAATATACATAACTTCTCTTATGTGCAAAACTGGAAATATAAATACCGAGCAAAATAGCAAAAGATAGATAATAGAAAGTAGAGAGACAGATCTTTCTCAGAGTGAGGGGGAACAAGAAATGGAAGGAGGAAGGGAGGCAGGAGAAAAAAAGGGGATAAAAAAAGCAGTGAAGATGTGTTGTGTACATATACCAACTCCACATAAGGAAAGTGAAGGTTATGTGCTAAAAACATGTATTAATAATTCCTTTTAAAAACATAAATAATAAAGTAAATGTTCTAAGAAAAAAGGAACAGAAAGAAATCTCTTCCTCTGTTTTTAATTTCTAAAAACTAAGCCTCTTGTTATTAATTTGCATTCTCCCTTTCCCTAGCTGACAGCTTGGCACTCCAGCTGAAAGCAAGGCAGTATGAGTGTGTGAAGCAGGGAATCACCGCATCCTCAGGCTTCGGGAGGACCATGTGCCTGGAAGGAAGGGTCTTGGTCCCAGGGCCATCTTCCCTCCAGCCAGCCACATAGGACTCAACTCTGGGCTCTGTGTAGGGGCAGGAACAACCGCTTTACCTAAGCAGCCCTACCTCTCTGAAACTAAATTACCAGTTGCCACTAACTGAGCTCTTTTTAAATAATTACAGTTATTGTTGATGATGATGACGATGATGATGATGATGATGATGGTGGTGGTGGTGGTGATGTGTGTGTGTGTTAGGTGGGAAGCCTAGGTCTATCAATTTTAACTTTGTATGAATGTGTATTTGAATTCCGTCTAAACTTGTCTTTATGAGCAGTTTGTTTTTCCCCTCAAATGTTATATTTCTTCTATTAACTGGTCCATTCTAAACTCACTTTAATCAAGCAGATATTCCTAGGGAGTAGGTTTTTACACTTGATCTTAACCAAAAGGCCAAGAAGTGATTGGGGTAGATTTTTAAAATCACTTGTTGGTCCAGATTCTTTTGTTCAGTCTGTTTGTGAGTATAAACCTAGTTGTCAGTTGGATTAAGGGAATATGTCAATGTTGGCCCTGTCCTAACCCTCTTGTTACCCAATACTACACCACCAGATCGGTTGCTCAGTTACAGCATTTAACCCAGACCAAATGATAATAGCAGGTGTATGTATCATAAGGCAAGATCAATTTACATCTCCCTATCTACAAACTGCTTTGGCTATTGCCACTATTGCTTCTTGATTTTCCACGGATCAGGTGAAGTGAATGACAGCTGTATCTGAATTAAGTGGGAATTGCAATGTGCAAATCTACAAGTAAGCAGAAGTTGCTGCTGCTGAGGGAACAGCCACTGTGAAGTTCTTCTCTCTGAACTAGTTTGAATTTCTTAATGTGAAATAAATATATGTAAGCATAAAAATAGCTTTATATACTTTCTGCTATCCTGTATTAATATATTTAACAAAAGTTTCAAGCAGTGAGCAGGTGTTTATTTACTAATTGTCTCCAAGATAAGGTCACATTTCTAAATTGGTTTATGTCAGGTTATAGGAATATATTTTTATTCTTTACATTATTTCCTGACTGTAAGTCCATTTCACTGTAATTCATTTATATAGTCTACTAGAAATGTGTGTATTTTCTCTCCTTCAGAATGATGCCAGCTGTGCCTTTTAATCAGGACACATTTTACACCTTATTACATATCACATATATCACAGAAGAAAAGTTTTAGCAACTCATGTCTTTCACATACATCCCTAGCCTTTTTCTGTATCTGATTGTCCTACCTTATAAAAGACAATAATTAACTTTAAGTAGTGAAACGTTAATCTGGTAGTTCTCAGACAAAAAATAAAATGAAAAATGTACCTGACTTTATAGGTCTTTCTCTAAATTTTGTATTTCTGAATAGATTTTAAGTCTCAAGAAAAGGATTCATATTTTTCACATCATTCTTTCTCTCTCTCAGGGACTAGTAAAGCACCTTAGACAGTGCTTTGCCCAGGTATATGCTTAATAAATGCTGTATTGACTGAAAGGAGAAATGTACCAATAAAGGATTCCCCATCCTTGCCTTTTATTATAAAGTAAAATTGCTGAATATTAAGGAAGTTGTAATGACAATTTTTCATATAGCTGATTCATTGACATAATTCAATGAGCTTATTAGAGCACTTGTCCATGCATTCTATTGTGGAAATAATGTATTCATTGAACTCACCAGTTGTTCAGCTTTCTGGAAAAGTCAGGGAAAGAAATAAAATCTTCAATAACCCCAGGCTTAATTGAATTTTATATAGCTGATCATTTGACTGTTGACTCTAAATACTAAATAGTTGACTGAAATATAGTGTGTTCTGTATATCAGAACACATTTAAATTAAAATCCATTCATTTTTCAGCTAGTATTTTAATTTTGTATTTGTTTTATTTTTATTTAGTTTTACATTTAAGGGAGAATTGAATATTCATCTTGGAGTTTAAAAGCTGGTATTTTCATTGTATCATTTGTATAACAGAGGGGCTAGTTTCTTCTCCCAAATTTTTACACTAAAGGAATCATCTTTAATACCTACATGTGACATTTTTATTTATTTTTTATTTTAAAAAGCAAAACAGAATAAAGGATAGAAACGATACAGAATTTCAAAAAAATAATAAGAAATTAAATAGTTAATATATTGCATATTGTTGTCTTAGAAGTCATTGTTCAGGTTATAAATTTAGGCATGAAAAAAATTATCAACCAAACGATGAAAGCATAAACTGTTCTTTTTGATGAAGTAACAGAGACTAGTAGTATAGTTATATACATACACACATAAATCAATCAAGTTCTTTTGTCTTTTGTGAATTTAAGAAAATGGTTTAAGATAAGTTAAATGAAAAATTATTTTTCTAATTCTCCTTTAACATCATTCATACGAAGCTATAATTGGACTTCCAACATTTTTATCACATTAATAAAGAGGTTGATCACTATCTCTAATTCTTGGCACTATAGCATATGGACTTCTTATTTTAAAGAGAAAAAAAATAAAAACAATGATGCAGAACTTCAAAATAAGATAATAAGAAATTAACAAGCAAATGGCTTTAATGTGAAGTTTATCACCAACAGAGAAATGGTAGATCCAACACTGTTTGTATTATTTACTTTTTCTCTCTTGTCAGTATGGAGGAAACTGAGAATAGTGTACAGATCAGGTAGTTCAGAAAAGAAAGAAGATGACGTACATTAGCACTTATTAGGCATCTCCAATAAATTTAGCATATTAAAACCCACTGTCTCTTGGGCTGGGAGTTTGGCTCAGTAGTTTAAGCACTTGTCTGGCAGGCACAAGGTTGTGAGTTCAATCCCCTGTGCTGAAAACAAAACAAAACAAAACAAAAAAACCCCCCACTGTCTCACTAAAGCTTCTTTCAAAACATGTTTTGTTGAATAGTTGTCAGTAAGGAAACTGAGCCTCTGAAATTGTGTCTAAGGCTTCTTAGCTAGAAAAAAATGAGAAGTCCAGGATTAGAATCTAAATTTCTCTGGATCCCAAATATTTTTACTAAATGGTCATGTTACAAAGATGACTAAATATTGGAAAATAAGGTATGACAGAGGACTGGTATAATATAGAATGCAAAACTGAATGCAGTGGGGGAAAATTTATGTTTTTCCTGTATGAAAATCAGTTGCAGAGTATGTGAAAAATTTGACTTGACTCTATGTGACCAATACTAAATAGTTAACTGAGATATTCTCATGTGTCCTATACAGAATTTATTTAATTTTGAGAAAAGAATTGATTTTGTATTTGTTTTTATTTTATTTATTTTTATTTCTAAGAGCAGGCAGAAAATTAAAGCAGGACATCAGAAATTTTGGTTAGATTTGTGGAAGTTTTAGCCAAGAGAAGTATAATATACTGTAGAGGATTTACAGGGAAAGAGGCTGACTTTTTGGAAGAAATAACAGAAAAAATTCTTGTGTATGAGGTGTGAGCAAAAAATTCAGTGAATATTTAAATTTGAAAAAGATTATTACAGTAAAAGTCACACTGTAATTAATCTCTCCCAAAATACCTCTTCTTGCTTCAACACATTTGCCATATCATTCTGTCCACTTTCTGAAGCAGTTCTGGAACTACCCTTTTGTGCTCTTAGTTTTGCTCTCCTGGATGCCTTGATATCTTGAACCAATTCAAAATGTTTACCCTTTAACGTCATTTTGACTTTGAGGGAAGAAGATCTGGAAGTCACATAGTGCCAAATGGAGTGAATAAGGTGGAGGAGAATACAGCATAATGTTTCTCCAGCCTGCCTTCTGTTGGGTGTCACTGGACAGTGATATTCACTGTATTTTTTATCACACTTTGTAAAAGACCCTCAGGAAAGGGGACTTCAGAATGGCCCAAGAAAGTGGCATTACATAAAAACAGGATAAGTGTTTGTAGTGAGAAGGAGTATTTGAGAGAATTACTGGTAATGTATCTTTCAGTAACTTTTTAAAAAATGTAAGTATTCATATATTTTGATCATGCCTTATAGTATTGTAGAGAAATGGTTAGAGACCTGGGGAAAACATACTGAGTGCCAAGTGCTTGCCCACCCGGCATGGCAGTGTGTGGTATCTGGTTTTCAATCGTGTAATGGCGTCAGTTTACCTGTTAATTGTACTGAAGGAAAGAAACTTGAAATCTGAAGAAAGATAGAGGAAGGTCATCAGGATGAGTTGAAGTTCAACTCAAACTTGTGAGAATATCAATTTGGGATGACCAAGGCGCTCTTTATGCTCTCCACAGCTTGACAAAGCCTAAGACTTCACAACTCTATCTCCCTCTCTTTCTTTGAACACTTACTTCAGAAATGTAACTATTATTTCTTCTCCCCTGTAAGATGAACATTTAAAATAAAATTATCTTGTTTGTCATATGTCTCAACGTAGTCCTCAAGAAACTTGGAGCCACTCCCTTGACATGGAAACATCAAGAGTGACAGCATTCCTATTCCTTACTTTTTGGGAGACTAGAAGCCTAACTTCTGTGGGCAGCCATGCGCTTAAGTTATCAAACTACTACCTGTCATGAAATCCTGAGAAAGTTTACTTTTTTCTTTAGGCAGGCCAATTAACCAACACATAATTCTGAGATCTTTTCACTCAAGGTCTTAAAAACTCTCCAGGTCTTTATTCCAGAGGACTTAAGGTTCAACTGAGTTCTGGTCTCTCTCCTATTGACAGTGTTCTTGAAGAAAACCTCCTCACCAGTTTAACTTCAGCCAAAGTTCTGCTTTGACAGGTATTATAAATATATTCTCAGTTACATGTAAATAATTTCTTAAAAAAACCTGAGAAAAGTAGCAATTTAAGACAAGCGTACTTTTAAGAAATAGAGCAATTTTCAATTGTTGCATAAAACTTAACTAAAAATACTTAAGTGATTTCTTGGGGAGTCTTCACTGAAAAATTGCATCCTTCATTAGCTGTGTTTTATAATTCCTTTAGATTTTGATTAAACTGACATGCACTCCACAAATGTTAACATATCGTTTTCTCCTGGTTTCACACTGAAAAGATGCTCAGCCTCATTCCGCTGAAAGTGAGTAGTTTTTTTAAAAATTATAATACATTTTCAGGCTTCCAATTTTATCAAAAATTAAGCTGCCTACTTGGGGAAAGGAAAATTATTCTGGAAGTTAAACTCATTTATAACATTAACATATTAATTAATCATTATTAGTTGATACCATTTACTACTATAGCAAAACGTTTTCCAGTTCAGTGAGAGTCACATTGTGAGGTTTACTCTTACATGATTTCTAATTTCTGTCAGTTTTCTATCTTTAGACATAGAATTGTATTTTATTCAGGGATTCCTGTATAGAAACGTATAATATAATATTATTTATGTAAATGTCTCAATTTAAATGACACAGATTACTATTGTGTTCCCTTGGCTTCTTTTTACTCAGATCTCTAAAACTTTGTGCGTACTAGCATTGTTATAATATTTGGAATACTCTTGGTTTCCCAGGTAGATGTCAGATGGGCATTATTAGAGTCAGGCCCTGTTTTAGTAAATCTAGATGCCCACATTGAGTCTTTGTATTCAAGGATTAGCTTTAGCTAGCCCATGTTTTCTAATGCTATGTATTCTGTTTCACAGCAATGACACCTACAAAACAAACCTAAGTGAAAGAGAAGTCTATTTTTAGGACTGGTTTTGTTTACAGAGTCTGAGTTCCCACACTGTCCTTTGATAGAACACTATATTCAGATGATTCCATGTAAATTTAGATGAAAACAATGGATTTATTTATCAAATTTTGGATGATTAGTTCAAATTAAGACTTTAAATCTCCATCTTTGAGTTTATACTTCCTTCTTTTCAATATATTCTAAAGTTACGGGGGTTTTAAGCACAGTAGATTTTTTTTTTTTTTTTTTTTTGCGGCACCAGGGATTGGACTCACAACCTTGCGCCTTGTCAGACAGGTGCTTAAGTAACTGAGCCAAACTCCCGGCTCTGGCTTTTTGAGGCAGGGTTGCACTGTGTAGCTCAGGCCGGCCTTGCGTTTGCATTGTAGCCCAAGCTGGCCTTGAACTCACAACACTCCTCCTACCTCAGCCTCCCAAGTGCTGGGATTAAAGGCGTGCACCACCACGCCCGGCTAGTAACTGGTCATTTTGAAATTAAACTGATAGTTGGTTTTTGCTACTATGTCATGAGGCCATAGTAACAGTCTCAGATTATAGAACATTCACTTGGCAAGAAATTGAGGCCCCCAGGCAGCAAATATGTGAGTGAGCCATGTGACTTCATCTTTAGTTAACATTGTAACTGCATCCTTTTTAAGAGATCACTGAGCCAAACCACCTGACTGAACTGCTCCTGAATTTCTGACTCACAGAAGCTATGAGTTTATAAATATTTGTTATTTTAATCTGCTAAATTTATTATTTTGCAGCAGTGAATAACTAATTCAGAACCCAAGTTTGTGTGTGTGTGTGTGTGTGTGTGAGAGAGAGAGAGAGAGAGAGAGAGAGAGAGAGAGAGAGAGAGAGAGTTTGTGTGTGTCTGTTTGCTTCTGTGTATTCTCTTTCTTGTGATGGCCATTTATATTCTCAGGGTATTTACCAGTTAACTGCCATTTTAGAGATGGGACCAAGTTTGGGAGAGCAGGATAGGAATGGAAATAGCCAAAGGGAATGTGCTGAAACAGATTTCATTATCATATTGTCACAGAGAATGATATCATTGAAGAAGTAGAAGTAGTGGTTTTAAATGTAATAGTAATGACACCCTAAAACTATTTCCCACATTACAAAATGAAGGCTCTTTGTGAAGATTAAATTCATGTATGTAATGCTGTGGCTTAAAATCATTAAAATATTAAAGCCTGAGAAGCCATGCTAGGTCTGGGAGGAGTACAATAAGAAGCTAATTCGCCCTTTTCATGAACTGTGCAAACAATGTGGGGCCCAGGAAAAGAGACAAGTCAGTTTGCCCTTCCTGTGAGTCTGAAAAAGCCATGTTGGGTCTGGGAGGAGTACAACAAGAAGCCAATATGCCCTTCTTGTGAGCCATGCAAACCATGTGGGGCCGAGGAAGAGAGACAAACCAATTCTCCCTTCCTGCAGGTTGCACAAACCATGCAGGGTCCAGGAGGAGAGACAAGCCAATTTGCCCTTCTCACAAGCTGTGCAAACCATGCAGGGCCCAGGAAAAGGGACAAGCCAGTTCATCCTTCCTGTGAGTCAGCAGAAGTCATGCTGGGTCTGGGAGGAGTATGACAAGAAGCCAATTTGCCCTTCCCATGAATCACACAAATCATGTGGGACCCAGGAAGAGAGACAAGCCAGTTCATCCTTCTCATGAGCCAACCAGCAGCAATGCCTCCCATGAGCAACCAGCTGATTTGGAGAACAGGCTGAGTTGATAGCAACTGAGGTACAAAACAACTAAATGCTTGTATTGATTGATTGATTTTGCAGGCCTAAGGCTGGTAGTCAGAGCATCTATTAGAAGGATAACAGTATGCAATATAGTGAATATTGGGATTTCCTTCTGCCTTGTTTTTGAAATCCAATATTATTCTCACTGTTTTGTTTTGTTCTGACTTGTCATTTTGTTTTCTTCAATGTTCTATTTTGATTGATTTTATTCTGTTTTGTTTTATTTGATTTTACTATGTCTGATGATATGGACAACTATTTTGAAGATAACAAGATACATTACGGTAGCCATTTTTGATTTCTTATTATCCTGCCTTGAAGTTATGTACCACTTTCACTGTTTTGTTTTGATTGGCTTTATTCTGTTTTATTTTGCTAGGTTTTATTCTCTTTAAAATTAAGAGAAAAGTTAAACCCTGCACTCATAAATGGTTAGCAAACCTCTTCACTGGGGCTCTGATTCTCCAGTCACTCCTATCCATGCTGCACCAGTAATTTTTATTTCCAGTCTTGTAAGACTTTTTGTTTGTTTGCTTGTTTTTTTTTTCACTAATGGAGCGTTATGGTTTATAACTAGATGTCCCCCAATGCCGCATGTGCTCATTGGTGGGATGCTTGAAAGGCGATTGAATTAGGGAGGTGACTGGGTTGTAGATCATCAGTGGATTGGTCTTCTGCCATGCTCCTCTGCCATGTCACATTGTCTGGAGCCAGCCAACTATGGATTTAACTCCCTACAAATTGTGAATGAAATAAACTTATTCTCCTTTAAATTGTAGATGTCAGGTATTTTGTCCCGGCAATGACAAAAAAAAAATTACTAAGACATGGGAATTGAGATCAGAGACTTGTGCCTGCAAACCAGGTACTCCAACCTTGAGCTGTATCTGCAGTCCCTTATCTGAAGTCTTAATGGATAATATCTCTGGAAGAATCATAACTATTTTTACTTAATAAGCCTTGTGTGGGATTTTATTTCTGCAGAGAGTTTCATATACTTACCCTGCCCTTTTTTGACTCCAAATCAATTAGGTCCTGTTCTTGCATATAGACAAGTTTAGATTTTTTTCTAAGAGTTTCCAGAATTCCTGTATTGAGTTAGATATTTTCCCTCTAGGCTGTTAGAATATCATGTTTACTGCCAAATACTCAAATTATTTGTCTCTTATCTGTCTTTCTAAGCAAATTATAAGAAATTAGGAGACAAGATAGTGTCCAGTTTATTGTTACAATTTTAGTGAAAGGTTGGCAAAATTATTACTAATCAACAAAGTTCAAGTGAGTGAATGAAAATTCATCTGAAACAAAACCGGTAAAAAACATAAAAGCTTTCCAAAAATATAAATATGAATCTTTAGTTCAGTGTTTCAAAGTATACATTTATAAATGCTTATTTACTTTCTTGTATTAACTAATTAGCAGAGAAGTCAAGATTACTTTTTTTTGAGTATCATTCAGTCTTGTAAATAAATGTGATATTTTCACTTGGAATTACTTTAGCTATCAGTTTTTTGACTGTCAATGCTATTCTTTCTGAAACAGATGAATAATTTTGATAGTACTGTCAATGCCTGTTTAATAAGCCTTATCTTTAATAAGAATGTATAGGATATAGGAGGGAGGAAAATATTCCATTAGTAATTCATTAAGTTGGTGAAGGACACAGATGTAAACATATCCTCAATGCAAACATAGATGTGAGTTTCAAAGACCAGCAAAATCCTTCTGGTTCTTTATTATTACCATTGATGAGCACAGGCGAACAAGGGATACATATTTTCACAGACACCATTGAATGTGATACTTACTTTACAGGTTGGAGTTAAGGAAATATGAGTTACAATACTAATTTATGAAAGAGATGGAATTAAGCATTAAAAACCTTTGTTCATACTTCTATGCAAGATGTTACCCTAATAACAGATGAGCTTCTTGTTCATCATAGAGGGCATGTATTTCAATATTTCAGGTACTTAAAAATGTTCTCTGGAATTCTCTGGAGTATTGTCCTATCTTGTATTTTTATTCAATTGCCTTCATCACTGTTAGTAACCACCAAATTGTTAATTGGAAGTGAGTGGATTCATCAAAAAGCTGATGAATAACACAAATTTCAATGATGAATTTCATTTATCAGACATTTAAAATTTAAGGATTTGATAAAGTTCATATAAATTTAGCAAATACTTTCTTAAAGAGAAATAATTGTAAACTATATTCTTTGTCATTTCCACATTTTTTAATTTTTTGATATTAGTGACCATTGATTTAGTGGTTGTGCAATCACTATGTGCTCAGGTATTGTCAGCATTAGGCTCAAGCACTCAGTTGGTTAGAATGAAGTAAGTACTACTCTAATACCAAAACCAGAGAAAGACCCAACCAAAAAAGAGAACTACAGGCCAATCTCCCTAATGAATATAGAGGCAAAAATCCTCCATAAAATACTGGCAAACAGAATGCAGTGAATCATCAAGAATATCACACACCACAACCAAGTGGGATTCATCCCAGGAATGCAAGGATGGTTCAACATATGCAAATCAATAAACATAATACACCACATCAATAGAGCCAAAGACAAGAATCACATGATCATCTCCATAGATGCAGAAAAAGCTTTTGATAAAGTCCAACGCTCATTCATGATACATACCCTATAGAAAATCAGAATAGATGGTCTTTACCTCAATCTGATAAAAGTTGTATTCGATAAACCAACAGCCAACATCTTACTAAATGGACAAAAACTGAAAACTTTAAACCTAAAATCAGGAACAAGACAAGGATGTCCACTATCACTGCTCCTATTCAGTATAGTTCTGGAAACATTAGCCAGAGCAATTAGATAAGAGAGAAATAAAAGGAATAAGGATAGGAAAGGAAGGAGTAATGAGGACAAAGTCATTGGCTTAACTGCCTTCAGGTATAAAGTTAGCTTCATGCAGTTTTAAGATTGGCTATATTGCAAGGTATTTATAAGAACACCAGAACTTCTTGGTATCCAATTAAGATGGATCCAATATTACTTTCCCTGGTCACTTTTAAGCATAGAACATTAATGTCTGTTATATTCAGAGTAGTAATTCTATCCAAACAGATAAATTTCACCCAACCCATTATATCTACTGGTCTTTGTCTTCAGACTTTGATACAGTAGGCTTTATTGACAATACTTTGGAAAATGTAAATTACTATAAAATTAGAAGTTATTAATATTGTTTTGTGACTATACTAAAGATGACACATTAATATCTGCCCTATAATCTAATGAGGGTGAGGCAACCTGTAAAGTGATCCCTGCCTCCTGATATTCACACTTTGTATAGTCATCTTCCCTTGAGGGTGAGCTGAATACAGTGACTCAGTTTAAAGGGAAAAGAGCAAGGCAAATGCAACAGGATGATACTTCAGACATTAAATTACATGGAGATTGTTACTCTCATCTTGATTGCCATCCTTACTCTCTTGCTTGGAGAGCTTACTCTTGGAGAAGCAAGCCTCCCTCTTAAGAAGAAGTTCATATGGAAAGAAAAGGATGTCTCCATCAAACACTGAAGAGAGTGACTGTGCTTGGAGGAGATTCATCCCAGGTTTCATCTGGGGATGACTGCATCCCTGGGAAACCCTGTGAGTGTCACACTGTCAGATACTCTGAGCTAGAGAATCCAGCCAACAGTGCTCAGGTTCTTGACTCACAGAAATCATTTCATAATAAATGCGTGAAACCTCAAGATTTGGGGTAATTTTCTCTGCAGCAGTGTGTAACTAATATACCTAGAAAGGCACACAAACACTTTGGGATGTGAAAACTTGTTGCAGATTCACAAAGGACTCAGTAAATTTTCAAAGCTGCTTCCCTTGCTCAGCACCACCAAAGGATTTGAATGGCCAATAGGTAACAGATTTCATTCTTTTCTAAAAGTTCAGGTAGATTCATTAGGGATTCACTGAGCATTTCATACCAAACAATTCCCATTATTACATCATTGTCTACAGTTTTTGTCAGAATAAACTGGAAAGGTTGAGATTTTATGATATACTTACGCTGGTATACAATCATTGAAAAGTATAACCTGTATTTTAAAATTACCAGTGAAACCATAAGAATAGTTTGGAGTTTCAGTTGCCTCTAGTGTGCTCAATAAATATTTTTCATGGGGATATGTTTATTCTATCTCAAAGTTTGGTATGGCATAATGTGATGCAAATATAAAGTGTAGTTATAAAAATCTATTAGTGGAATATTCACTAAAAATTCATTTATTTGAACATAAATAATTTTGCACATTTCATGACTTGCTCCACATCTTCTAAATTCAGTGAAAGCAGTTTCCATAATAACATGAAGTCCCAGAAAAACCATGTGCGATTTTATTTTAGTTAAAGAACTGCTGCAATATAGCAAAAAGACCTTGGAGTCAGGCAGACATAGGATTAAAATCTGGCTACTCTATTTGATGAACTGTGTACACTGGACAAACGCTTTCCTCTCTTTGAACCCATTTTATGTCTATAGAGCCAATTTAGACCTCATGGTAAAGCTATGAGATTCTTGGTAAAGCGATGCTCTGGAAATATTGCAAGTATATAAGTAGTAGAAGTTATTGTTGTTGTTATTATTGCTATTGTTTTCAAAACCTCTTTATCAATATGAAAAAAGCATTAAAACTTTTCAAACATAGTAAGAATAATTAAAATAACTCTGCTAAAATTTATATTTATCTTCCATTGTATTTTGTTCACTTAACGTTGTACCTGTTTTATTCACCATTTTAACTCCTTGTTTATATTCTACTATTGCCAAACAAAATGCCAAACATCTGCCTGGGCTTAAAATCCCCATATTTGCCTACCCTTTCTTCAGAAAAGCTACAAGAAAACAGCCGTGCAATATATGTAAGAAGATAATCCCTACAGAGTTTTAGAGTAAGATTTATGCACTGTTTAAATTTGTGAAACATTTACTAATCTCTATGTAAGTGGGATAATTTGTGCTTCATCCAAGAAATTAGAAATTGCACTGAAAGCTGGCAAAAGCACTTGAACAAAACTGAAGACAGACTGTCAGACCTTGAAGACAGGATTGTGGCTAATGATCATGAAAGGAAAGATCTCTTGGAAATAACAAAAGATCAGGAAATAACAATTCAACAGTTGCAAGATGACACAAAGAAAAATAATACAAGAATAATTGGTGTCAGTGAAAAAGCAAGAGTCCTGCTCCTTTCATACTTCACTCCTCCTCCTTTATCCAAAGAGGATGCACCCTCCCGCTGCCCCAGTTAAGGAGGAGTTTCACTTTTTACTCTATATGTATCCCTGAGGTTGGGATTGTTTTTATAGATAGATGCTATTTTTCTAGTTAGGTACTATTTATGTAAACCCATTTTTTCAAGTCTTTAAGAATTATATAACTTATCAGAGTGAAACTTGTTCTTTATGATTGTAAAGTAATTTAATGAGACTAAATATAATGTTTATTTTATTGATAGCTAAGAGTAAAATTAGATTTTTAAGAACTATTTTAAAATTATATACCCAAGACCTAAATATATACTTTTGTTAAATATAAGGAAGCAAAGACCTGCTGTGACTAAAATGTATGATATTTTTATGAATTGTTTTGTTTTTTTGTTTGTTTGGTACCGGGGATTGAACTCATGACCTCGCACTTACCAGGCAGGCTCTTACATGGCTGAGCTAAACCCTTATCCCCAAAACTTATGATTTTTAAGGTGTCATGATGGTTACCAGTGTGTAAATATCTTTCTGTATTTTGGATTTAATTGTATATGTCATTCTCTCTTATGTGTATACTTCTAAATTCTCATTTTAAACTTCTATGTCTTTGCTATGTACTGAATTTTCTACATTAGTGTGCATTGGAATAATGTTAGCAATTAAGCTGAACATTTCCTCTACAATTTCAACTAGGAAAAGCACCATATTTTGACCTAAATAGCTCTTGCTCTGTCCTTTTTGAGTGATCTTGTATATGATCTCTTAGTTTCATCACAAAAGATGCATATACTGTATAAATAATATCTGACCCATAAGATTGTGATAAGAATTGATACATGCAAAGTACTTATATCAGAATACATTATTCTGATAGGAAGTAATTAAATGATAGTAATTACTGTTATGTTATTTTAAGTGTCAACTTGAAAGACCTCAACAAGTGTTTTTCTTTTTTTCTTTAGTTTCAAATGTTCAACCATTTCTCTTAGGCTGAATTTGCATGGAGTTCAAAGAAGTCTGGCAAACATCCTCACTCACTTGGGATTTATACATAGACAGACCACATTTAGATTTCTCTAGGATGAGGGTGAAGAGTCATAACCAGAAACTAGTTGCAATCCACTTACATGTACTTTAGCAAGCATTGATTTACCTCTGGGATATACTATAAAACACAAGATGAAGCCTTTTATCATGAAAATAAATGAAAACAATATCATAATGAAGCATATGCACACATGTGCATGGATACATGGGCACATACACAAACACAGAAACTTCTGATGCAAATTTTATTTAAATAGTTCTTCAAAAATTTCACTTACATTTGTAGTTCTTCAATAATTTTATTTATACTTTCATAAAGACTGTCAATGCAACACCTAAAAATAGCACTTTACTCTCTTTTAGGAGTAATGTTGCTTGTGTGATTCTCTTTGTTGGTGAAATTGCCATTGGTGGGGTATTAGATTACAAAATTCAAGAAGTAAAAATGCAATATATCTATTGAATTTCAATTTCTTATTCATAATGATACATAGTTTTTATAATTTATACCATGCAATATTTGGAATTACTTACATGAAAAGACTTACTCTTATGTCTCAGTTATTTTCCTCATTCTCTGGGACAAAATAGCTGACAACTGAAATTTAAAGGAGGAGAAATTTACTTTGGCTCACATTTCAGCACATAATCAACTGACTCCAAGGTGGGATGACATTGGAAAAGGGTATAGCAGGAAATCTGCTCCTTACCTCATGACAGCCAGGAAGAAGAGTGAGTCAAGGGAGGAGCCAGGAAAGGAAATATACCTCTGTAAGTGAAAGACCTGCCTCTTCCACTCAGAACCCACCTAACAGCAAGCCAGCTAAAATGCCCCATAATCCAATTTCAAATGCATGAGGTTTTGTGGTCATTTTAGTTCTGCACCATGAGATTCAGTTTCCTGGTCCCCAAAAGACTCATGTTCCTCTCTTTATGTAAAAAGTATTGAGTTCATCTCTTAGACTCATCAAATTACTAACAGTTTCAGCATTGCTATAAATTCCAAGTCTGAAGTGTCCTCTGAGACACCTACTCTTAGTTGTGAGCTCCTGTAATACCAAAACAAGTTAAACATTGGTGACATAGAACAGCACAATGGCAAACATTCCCATTCCAAAGAGAATTAATGGAGATAGAAAAGATTGGGGCAAAAGTAGTACTGTAACTCAGCAGGGCAAACATTAAATTCTGTAGCTCCATGCCCAGTACTCACAGCAAGCTGTAGGGAGACAGAAATTTCAAAGGGCTTAGGCAACCCTGTCTCTATGGCATTACCAGTGGGTGTAGCCCTGGTAGTTTCTTTCTCACTCTGGCTTTGCTCACTTCTATGGTTGTGCTTCAATGTTCTACTATACTGGCTTCTCCTACTTTCTGGAGTTGCCACTGTACTTTCAGCTTCACTCCCACAGCTTCACACACTGCCTCTTGGAATTTCACTGCCTGGCTTCCCAGGCCTTTTTCTGAAATGTGGGTGGAAGATATCCTGACCTCACAGCTCTTGCATTCTCTATGCCTGTAAAACTAGCACCACATGGATGGTGCCGAGGTCTGCCACCAGTTCTAGCAGAGGCCACGCTCTCTTGCATCATGACTTCAGAGGCCTCTGACTGTCCGAATGAGAGCACACTGTTAGCCAAATCCCAGGAAATCATTTTTAAGGGGCATTTTTCTAGCAGGATCCCCTGAAGTTCACTTCTCAGAGTGTTTTTTCAATTTTGAATCTGCCACGGATGGGGCTTTGTTGGTGTATGTGATTCTCTCAAGACATCCTTTCTATTGTCCTGATCCAAAGTTCTTAGCTTCTTCTTAATGCTAGCTTTTTCAGAAACCAAATTCTTTTCTGATCCATCTTTGTGATGCTTTCTTTTTGGGTAAACTGAAAACTTTTGAAAGGGGAATTTTGCTCCTGTTTCTCAAAATAGATCTCACTAAAAGCAGCAAAGTAATAGTCATGCTATATCCTGAAGGTTGGGCTATCTTGATATTTCCTGCACAAGATTAATTAGTCCACTACCCTTTATCTCAGCCTCAAGTAAAGTCTCAGGACACGAGCAAAATGTAGACAAATTTTCTGCCACAGCATAATATGCATTACTTGGAGTCCACCTGCCAGTGGAGTTCTTATTCCCAGCTAAACCCTCCTAAGATTGGTCTTCACAGTTTGCCTTTTTTTAAAATCAGCATTCTGGTTTTCTGAGCTCCAACCAGGATTACCCTTCAAACTCAACTTCAAAATTCTAGGCCTTCTTCAGAATCTCCAAACCTTTCCACACTCCTCCCTCCAAACAGTTTTAAGACTTGTTAAGGCTTGGTTGGGTAGTGTGACATCAATGACCCCACTTCTCTGGTACCAAAATCTTCCTTAAATTATTCACCTCATCCCTAGGACAAAATGCTTAAAACTCACAACTTAAAGTATGGGAGGTTTACTTTGGTTCAAATTTTAGTCCATAGTCTAAGATGACACACAAGAGGAGAATAACAGAAGAGAAGCTGCTCAACTCACAGCAGGCAGGAAGCAGAGTGATTCAGAGTAGGATCGAGGAAGGAGCATATACTCTTCTAGGTCAAGCCCATAGTGATCTGTCTCTTCCAACCAGCCTTTCCTGCTCCTAGCAGCAAACAAGATGCAATAACCCCACAACCCAATCTGCTTCCAAATACATGAGACATGGTTTCTCCTATCTTCATGTAGCATTTTATCTGTTGACTTGTATCTCTTCATTTTAAATTTTAACCATAATAGTGTTATCTGGAATTAAAATTTAACTGGGAATTGCACACTGAATCTTGTGAACTCAGATAGGAAACACATGACAACTCTTAGTAGCAATGCTTCCCCTATTGTTCTAATCTCTGTCCTCACTTGCCTTCAATTCTTTAAAGCTACAACTATAAAGCCTACATGGATAACTATAGTTTTACAATTTTATTTACTTATTTGCTCATTTATTTATTTTATTTTAAAGAGAATAAAACTAAACAAAATAAAACAGAATAAAGCCAGCCAAAACAAAACAGTGAAAGTGATACAGGACTTCAAAACAGGATGATAGGAAATCAACCATTGCTACCATAATGCCTCTTGTTATCTTCAAAATTGCTGCCTATACCATCAGACATAATAAAATCAAACAAAACAGAACAGAATAAAACTGATCAAAACAAAATTTGAATACAGCAAAACAATATAATGGAGCAAAACAAAACAGTGAGAACAATATTAGATTTCAAAAACAAGACAGAAGGAAATCACCCATAGTCACTATACTGCATACTGGTATCCTCTAAATAGATGCTCAGACTACCATTTTTTGGCCTGCAAAGTCAATCCAGCAATATAAGCATTACGTTGATTTTGTACCTCAGTTGCTATCAACTCAGTCTGTGTTCCTCCAAATCAGTCAGTTGCTTAAGTGGGGTGCAGGGGGAGGAGCACAGCTTTTCTTCTCACTGGCTCATGGGAAGGGTGCCTCCTGTGTCTCTGAAGTTTATTTTTAAATGATGCATAAAAGCATAAAAATCATGTAATATGTTTTGCAGGGGAACCATGTGAAGTTTCAATTCATGTATATAATATGCAGTGTTGTATACAGGATAAATCAGGGTAAACATCTCTCTCCCCAAACATTCATCATTTCTTTATGGTGAAAAGATTAAGCATCTCTTAACCTTTTGCAATGTACACTTCATTATTATCTGTAGTCATCTAGGTGTATAAAAACACATTAGAATGCCTTATTCTTATCTAACTATAATGTAGTACCTACAAATCAACCTTTCCTCATCTTTCCCTCTCCTCTCCTCTCTCCAAGACCTAGCAGTCACCATTCTACTCTCAACCTCTCTGAGATCATTTTTAGATTACACATATAAGTGAGATCATGGTTCTTGTCTTTTTGGGTCTGGTTTATTTCACTCTGTGTAATGATATCGAGCTTCATTCATTTTTTTGAAGTGATAGGATTAAATTCTTTTTATTCCATTCTGTATATACCACGTTAAAAATCCATTTATTCATTGATGGGCACATAGGTAATTTTCAGTTCTTACCTACACTGAATAGTACTATAATGTACAGGAGTGCAGATGTGTCTGTGACATACTGATTTCATTTGGGGCATAAGGAGGCATATACCCAGTAGTGGGATAGCTGGATTATATGGTAACTCTGTTTTTACTTCTTTAGGAATCTCCATACAAACTATAGTAATTAACATTTTCACCCATGGTATGCAAATTCTCCCTCTTCTCCACATCCTTGTCAGTACTTGTTATTTTTAGTTGTTTTTTGTAAACTACATAGCTAACAAGGTGTTAAACCTCAAACTATATAAGGAACTCCACAAACTCAATAGAGAGAAATGAACAGCATTATTTTTAAAATACAAAATAAACAAATAGACATTTTTCAATGGAAGACATGCAAAAGGCCAAAAGATATATGGAAATTGCTCAATATCACTAATAAAATGGAAATACAAATTAAAAGTACAATGAGATATATCACCTTGCCCCAGTGATGTTGGATAACCATATGGAACTTTTAAATTTACTACAATAAATGGCATATCTGTTACCCATAATCATATCTCCTGGTCCTCAATCAAGTCCTATCTTTTTTTTCTTGCTTTTGACCTTTGCCTTTCTTTTAATAATTGTTTTTCTTCCTTGGACAAATTCCTTCTTATCAATCAATGTTAAGTCCTGGAAAACAAGGGTGAAAAGCAAATACTCTATTGAACCTAGAAGCAATGTGTCATTATTTCAACCAGTTTCTTGTTATTGTCTTTATCTCTATTCATTGTCTTTCCATTATCCTATAATGATAATTGAACATATTTATAGGGTACAATGGGTTGCCTTGATATACACACATATTGTTTAATGATCAAATCAGGTTAATTAGCATATTCATCCTATCAGTTTTTTTGTGGTATGAACATTAAAAATCCTCTCTTGGGGTTACTCTGAAATATATGACACTATATTATTAATTATAGTGACTGTACTGTGCTTTAGAATACCAGAACTTATGATTCCTCCTATCTATTTTTAGCATTGCGTCTGTTGACCAGTCTCTCCATCATCTCTCTTCTCTCTAATACTTCAGTTTTTATCTTGCTCTTTAGTAGTCAACAGGATGGGTCATCTCTTAAACCATTTTGTTTCTCCAATTGCTGTGATTCCACATCTTCTATTCATTGCTCTTCTTGCTTCTATTATGCTTATGAATGTCAAATCTATAGCTCCAAGCTTTTGTGGCCGCTTTAGCAGTTCACCACAGACTGGGTGGCTTGGAACAAGAGAAATTGGCATCTCACAGTTCTGGTCTCAGATTAGGGAATCTGCAGAGCCACCTTCCCTCTAAAGCCCTGGGGGAGAATCCAGTCCTCATTTCTTCTGGCTTCTGGTGACTCTTACCATTTCTTGACACAATTATTAGTTCTCTGTGTCAACTAGGTCAGGCTATGATAACCGGAGATTTCATTAAACACGAATTGGAGTGCTGCTGTGAAAGTACTTTGTAAATATAGTCGATATCTCCAATTAGTTGACCATAAGTAAAGGGGATTTTTATACTACCTAGAATAATAATATTTTTAATAGGAAAATACATTGGTAAGGTAAGTGGAGCTTGTAAAGAAAGTCATTGAGTTGCTAGGTGTCACTGGCTTTCCTGTAGTCCACTCATCTCTTTTGACCTGTAGTTCTTCTCCAGCCTTGCTTGTCTGTGTGCTCTCCATTTGTAGAGTCAGCATAAGCAAGACCTGTGTACTGAAGTCTACACAACACTGCTTAGAGAAATTATAGTACAGCCAAAGAAATGTCACGCTCATGGTGGTCATACATGATAATACATCACCAATAAAAATTCTAATAGGTTGTGTACTACTGAATCTTCATAGCCCAACTTAAATCCTTTCTATCTTCATGGATTCTAGGTCTAAAGAAAAAGCACAGGTGTAACTGCAGGACTTCTAAATGCAGCTTAATGTTAATTCAGACTGCTCCAAAAGTAGTTACTAGAATTACATAGTTCTTGCATTCTATTATTCCTTTATCCTCTGAACTATTTAATTTTCTTTACTGAATTTCAAAGCAGAGATATTCAAGTCTTATCCTAGATCAGAATATTCTGTGGAGCTTGTTAAAAATACAGACATATGGGATGCACTTCAGAGTGACTGAAGCAGAAGTTCTTCAGTAGGTCTTGGGAAATGATATTTAAAAAAAATACATAAATGGCACAGTACTTTAGAAATGTAGGACCAACTCCTAGATATTAGTTACAAGGTTCAGTTTCTGTTGGTTTATTGTTCTTTAAACTACTCAAAAATAAACAATACTGCATATTCAAGTGCACAATTTGATAAAAGTGCGATTAGTGGCTTCTATAGGTACCAAAGGTCAGTGTGTAACTCATGATTCATGGGCTCTAAACCAACATGCTAATATGGAACCCTATTTCTCTCATTTAAACTTGCAGGAAATTCTGGTCACAAGTGTGACTTTGCCCATGATTTTTTGCCTTTTTGCTCTGTTTATTGGGCTGCTCACAGAAGTTGGTTCTTTTTGTTGGACACTATTATAGTACCAGTATAAGGTGTTGCTCTTCCAAACTGATCTTTACTCTCCACTTGTGTCATCGAGGCCTTCTCCAATCTCTGCTGTTGCAAGGGGTCACTAGCCTGCAGGTTCTCTTGGTGACCAGTGTGTCCTGAGAGCCATATCAGCTAAGCACCATTGCCAATTCCATTGGTGTTGCTGAAGACTCACTGAGCATATGTAGGAGGCAAATAGAAATTGGCAATCTGTAGTAAATTGGGGCAGAATGGCTCTCTCATCTTTTGTTTTTATGAGAAAATAAATCTGTCCTGTCTATCTGAGTGAAATACTTCTTAATTTTTGACTTTGTGTCTTCTCTTAGAGTTTACATGGACCTTGACCAGAGACAAGGCAGCACTAGGTTGTACAAAGAGGCCCTCTGTCATCCAATAAATTGTTCTGTTGCTGGGCATGTGTAGGAGCTTCTTATCCTTTAGCATGAGTTTGTATGGGAAGTTGCTTGGTCTTTTAGATACCTATGTCTCTAAAGGTCAGCTTGGCAAATTGTTAAGATGTATATAGTTTTTCATTTTATGCCTAAAGCCAGCAACTGATACAGGTTGGTCTAAAGATGAACTTTTTAACCTATATTAATGAAGTATTTGCTTCCTGATGCAAATGCTAGTGCTTTGCAAACTTAATTTTGTATTATAATCATGTAAGGTGCCTAGAAGAAACTATAAGAAAAAATTTTTTGTAAACTGCATTAGGAAATAACTTTCTGAACAGGACATCAACACATAATCCACAGAAGAAAAAAAATAATGTAGAGCTTCATAAAATTAAAAGCTTTTGCTACATACTAGGGGAAAAGATTTGCAATTCATGCACCTGGAATATATGAGTAACTGTTGGTACACAAAAATAAGAAAACAAATAAATAATTTTTAAAATAGATAAAAGCCTAAACACTCACAAAGAAGTTAGAAAGATAGCTAAACATCATATTTTTAAAAACAATATTCAGCATTATCAGTCATAAATGAAACACAAATTTAAACCATAATGAAGTACCACCACAACAGCATTAGAAAACTGGAAAAATTCTGTCAGCACTAATAAGGACGTGGTGTGACTAGAACATGTTGCAGGCCGTAGTGCAAAATGGTGCTCTCATAGTCTGGGACAGTTTGGCAGTTTCTCATATACTTACCATATTACTCGATGATTCTTCTTCCTATGAGAAATGAGAGCTTATGATTGTTATGGGTTACTCAGGTCTCTACAGTCTGGTTTGTTTGGTTACCACTGATCAAATAAAAGGAGGCCACTTAGTTTGGCGAAAAGGAAAGAGAATTTATTCAGAGCTGGCTCTGAGGAGATAAAGAGGCCTTATTGGTTTCAAATCACCATCTCTTTGTGTGTCCAGGTGTGCTACAGTCTGTTATAATGAGGGACTGGGGAAAATCTACTGAGACATTACACATATCCAGGGTTCTTTATCATTACTAGTCTTCTTCAGTTCTTTCCTATGGAAAGGAAACTGGCCTTTGACTTCCTGGGGTCAACGTCCTTTTGTTCTATCACCTTATCTTGGCTGAGGAGAGGAGAGGGTGTGGGTTATGTATTCAGTAGGAGGACACTTAAAGAAGCCAATTATCTCTAAAAAAATCTAACTTTAAAGGTTCAGCTTTGCTGTGCCATTTACGTGTTCACATAATCACCCATACAAAATGTTTATTTAGTGGTTCTTAGCAGAAATCCTGCCCCAAACTAGAAACAGCACAGAAGTTTTTCAGATGGAGAAACTGTGACATACTCACACAATAGACTACTGCTCAGGAACAAAAAGAAACAAGCTGAAGATTCATGCCACAATTTAGATGAATTCAAACTCCACTCTGCTAAGAGAAAGATGCCAGTTTCAATATGTCATAGAATTCCATGTATATCATGTTCTCAAACAAATAAAATATGGAGATGGACAACAGGTCAGTGGTTACCAGTGGTTAGAACAGGTGTAGTCTGATTAGAAATAAATGAAATGAATTATTTGAGGGAATGGAAGGAAGTCTTTCCATATCTTGATAAAGGTGGCAGTTACTTGACTCTCAAGTATTAGAATTTAGAAACCTATACATGAAAAGATTGACTCATTTAATCTAAAAATAAAATTAGTGACTAAACAAAATTATTGTCTATAATTTACAAGAATCTCAGTGAACTTAACAGGATATAGTTAAATAGGGATCATAAGTGCACCGTTAGTGATATCTTTTTCTCTCCACACATAGTTAAAATTTAACTAGACATTTATGTCTCTGTATGTAAAATATATATTAAACATTTATGTGTCAAATATATATTCATTGCTTCATCTATCTTGGCTTCATTTTCAAAAATGCTCTCCTTATAATGTGACAAAATGGACCCTGATACTTCTAGGATTCCATTGCCCATAAGCAAAAAGAAATTACTTTTTACCTAGTGCAGTAACTTTAAAACTACCTGGGAAGGAAAAACAATTATTCCTAGCCATGCGTATGTCCGTTGCCCATTTTAATTTGTGCATACATTTGTGTGCATGCATGCATATGCATGCATGTATGTATGGTGGTGGGAATTGAACTCATAAATTTGCCCTTGTTAGACAAAAACTCTACTACAGAGCTATATCCTTAGAGCATAGTGTATTGCTTGACCAGGAGATGAAAATGACTTTCCAGGCTTTTATTCCATGTCTACTGTTGGGTCGGTCCCATTCACTCATAGAAAAGAATGAAGTAAATGTAATTAATAAAAGGTAAGGTGGACAGAGAGAAGTGTGCTCCTGTAGGATTAGAAAAGTTGAACTAGCCAGGAATATAGCTCAGTGGCACAGCGCCTGTCTGGCAACTGCAAGTTCCTGAGTTCAATTCCAAGTGCGAAAACAAACAAACAAACAAAACTTGAACTCTTTGAAGGAAAGATTAGAATGGTGGTTACCAGGGACTGGGAGAAGGGAGTGGTATGGAAATATTGGTCAAATGATGCAAAATTACAGTGAGACAAGAGGAATAAGTTCAAGTGATTATTGTACAAAATAGCTACCATAGTTGGTAACAATGTATTATGTTATTGAAAATTGCTAACAATAATTTAAGTGTTATTCCAAAAATGATAAGTATGTAAGGCCATATACATGCTAAGTAGATCAATTTAACCCTTCCACAAAGTGTACATATTTCCAAACATTCTGTTACAGACAATAAAGAATTTTATTTTGCCAATTAAAAATCATTTTTAAAATGAAACATATCATATACACAGAATTTAGGACTGGCAAAGACATGTAATGCCCTTTTTCTCAATTAATTCTTGTGGAAAAGCAATGATAATATGGAGCCCCTTCTTCAAGCAATGACAGCAGCTATCCACAAGTAAGCTGGACTGCAAACTAGCCGCTGTATTTCTCCTGTCATCTGCACGGGATGTTAAAGATGGTTAAAGCAAAGAAACAATGCCATAGTGCCTGCATCACGCAGCTATACAAATGTAGGTGTCTAGAACTGCAAGGGCCCATGGTGAATCAATCACTTGCCCCATGGATCTAATTTCAGGAAAGGCCATGCTTTTATACTTCTAGAGGGAAGGAGAAAAATATATGTTTTTGATTTGGATGGAATAGCATCCTGTTCTAACATTTGGCAATATATCACTACCTTGATTTCATCCTTATAAGAAATGTCCAAAATTCAATTAAATCTAACATTTTACAAATTTCATGACATAAAATGAAAACTTAGGTTGCATTGTTCTAGCTTTAGTAATATATAATTTAAGAAAGCAAACTGATCTTCACTCTCTACTTTAAATACCTTCATATACATTGGAATACTTTATTCAATCATAAATCTCTATCAATCATTTGTTATTCAAATGCTCAACTGCTATTCTATTAAATTTTCTTTAATTTTTTTCATTTTTAACCCTTTGAATATTTTCTTTGAGTGCCACTATCCCAATTCTAAACAATTGCCTTCCAAGTGGAGACAATCTGAGCCCTCCAAACTTCCTCACTGATAACTAAAAACTCAAAAATATTTTCAAAAGAAGAAAAGGAGTGCAGGGTCTGGAGGTAATGTTATTTCAGGACTCTGAGGAGTCTCCACACTTTACAGACCAACTGGTCAAAATCTAATGACAATGGAAGAACAGGGTTTTGTTTCTGTTTTTGTTTTTGTTTTTTCAATCTGCAAATATAGCCTTAAGGGGGAATCAAGCCAGGATTTTTGAGACTGCCTGGCACAAAAGAGCTGTTGTCAACAAAAAACTAAACAGGATAGTGATTTCAGTACAACCAAACCATGCAAAATGTATTTTTCCATTTACTAATGAAATAGACAGGGTCACTTATGTGAAGCATTTTCAAATGTATGCCATCTTTCCTCTAATAACTCAGCCCTACTAATTAGAATCAATTTTATTTCTTCTAAAAAATGAACACCAGTCAGCATCAGAATTTAAAAAAAAAAAAAGATACTGTAGCTTTAATTGTGCAAGGAACTGAACAGGTTGTCATGGAGATGGCAATCTCTGATAGGGCTGCTCCACTTCTCTGGCCTTGTTCTGAGTTTGAAGTGGAAGGTTCTATTGTTAGTGTGGGATGTCAGCTTCTGCTAATAAAACCTACGTTTTAATTTTTTAATGTAGTTTTGTTCCTGTTGCTATCATTTGTTTCACGAAAACAATGTGTGTGCTCAAAAGGACAATAATGAAAGTGTTTCAGAACATTTCTGCTTGTGATAGCCTGGAAACAGAAATGGTGTCCAATAAGCTCTCCTAGCCCTGCAGGTTCCTGCCATAGTTTGGAAATGCTTGCCACCTAGTGGTAGCAACTGGATAATGCCAAATGACACTGGTAAACATTTTCATCTGATATGGGTGCAGAGTTAAAAGAAAGTAATTACCTCTATAAATGAATTTTAATTTTTTATTAGCTATAAAATGTTTATGATTTTCCAAATGTTCATATTTAGTTTTGTTAGAAGGAACTTTCAAGACATTTGTTTATTTAACTTTGAAACTTATAGACATACTATTATTTTATAATGTCTTTCTATTATTTTTAATATCTATAGAATCTACAGTAGTGTTCCCTTTTGATTTCTGGAGCATTCTCTGTTTTTTCTAAGAATACATAATTTTATTATGTTTTTGAAGAACAAACTTTTGCTTTTGATTTACTGTATGCTTTTGGTTTTTTTTTTTTTTTTTTTTTTTTTTTTTCCGGCACCGAGGATTGAACTCATAACCTCGCACCTGTCAGGAACTTATGTCACTGAGCCAAACTCCCGGCCCTACTTTTTTGAGGCAGGGTAGCACTGTGTATCTCAGGCTGGCCTTGCACTCACGTTGTAGCCCAAGCCGGCCTCGAAATCACAACGCTCCGCCTACCTCAGCCTCCCTAGTGCTGGGATTAAAGGCGTGCGCCACCACGTCCGGCTACTGTATGTTTTTACTTATCAGGTCGGTGAGCATGATAATTATTTTTCTACTTTCTTTTCACTTTGATAGTTTTATAGCTTCTTGAGAGTATTGATAGTCATTCTTCTTTTCTGATATATGCACAAAATTCTACACATTATCTATGAATGACTTTAGCTGCTTATATAGTCAGTATATATATTTTTATATACTGAATATGTTATAATTTATTTCCAAGAATTTCCCAATTTTTATTGTGGATACCTATTTTATGAATGCATTATTTATAATTACACGTGTTAGTGGAAAATATTGAGGGGTTTCCTGTTTGTATTTTTATTTAGAATTTATTTTTTTCGCATATAATTTATCTCAAATTCAAAGTAAATAGATCCTTCAAGTGAACTATTATGTAACAGAATTATACTACTAGTTACCCCTGGTTCTTCTCTTTACACTATTGCCTGAATACCTTTAAGGTTTAGAGCAAATATCAATTACTCAGTCCACTGTTTGTCAACTCATTTGTCTTTAATCAGAAATCATTACATTTTCTAGCATGTTTCTATGGCGTTATTTTTAGTACTATTACAATACTAATTACATAATTTTATATCTAGGAGTCTATGTGCATGCTTGTATAGATACATGTACCTCTATCTGTTGCTAGATTAAATAGTTCCTTGACAGAAAAGTGCTTTGTTACTTTGCTATTCCTCTGTCCTACAGAAATATTGAAGGTTCCCAATGAATGCTGATTAAAGTAATGAACTGTGAGCCTTCCATCTTTCAGCTTTGTACTGAACCCTTCTGACTCTTCACTTTATTCTCTTTTTTCACTGACTTTCTTTTAGTTCAGTAGTTCAGACACTGAGCAGGCTGGTGTATCCTGCTACAGGGCTGATGAAAGTGTGGTTAACTCTACTTGGAATAATATCATCTCTTCCTTTTTTGCCTGGCTAGCACCTGCTCACTATTTGGCTTTCAGTTCAGATATTCCTTCTTAAAGGTTGCTTTTCCAAGTCTGTGCCCAGGTGATACACTCTCATTATATAATACTCTCATTCCTCATGCTTTTCACAGTTACGATTTTTATTTACCTGAGTAATCATTTATTTTGTGTCTGTCTCCCTCCATAGTACAGAAAGTCTTTGGTGACTATAACAACAACTAATTGTTTTTTATTGTGATTCTGAGAAATAGCACCTGGTTTATTAGTTATAATTGAATTAAATAACTGGCTTATGATTACATATTTGTATTTTCATAAAACTTAGAAAAAATTATAAAATGAGTTTGAGAAGGAAAGCACTCAGCTGTTTCTTAGTGGGATTTTCAGTCTCCCTTCAGTTAGTGAATGCATAGTCCCTTTGAACATGAAGATGCAGTGTCCCAATTAAAAGAATGCAGATTCTGGAGTCAGATCGGCTTTCAAATAGCACAGTCATTTCCAGACAAAGAAATTTTGATGATTCAGTCTCTTACAGTTTTGGTTTCCAAGCTTGTAAAAGGAGATTAGCAAAACTTTTCTTTTTCTCTCTTTTTTGTGGTACTGGGGATCACACCCAGGGGTCCTCTACCACTAACTATACCCCAGTCCTTTTTGATCTTTGTGAGACAGGGTTTTGTTAAATCAGTAAATTGCCCAGACTAGGCTTGAACTGATGATCTTCCTGCCTCACCATTCCAGGTCCCTGGGATTATAGGCATGTGCCAGTGTGTCCACTTTAACCAAAACTCTTTTACAGGACGTTTGCAGGGATTAGCAAACTTTTATTTTTTAAATCATCCCTGTTAACCATTGTTAAGTAATGTAAATATCTACTATACAACAGAAATGTAAACATAAGTAAGATATTAACCTGGAACTCAAGCAGGCTGTGACAGAATTCAATACATAAATCAATGATTGGTGCTGCTGGGGGTAACTGTGCCATAAATCAATACTCATAGCGAGAGGCATGGATGATTCACGAGCACGGAGGGTACACAATGTGGATGCACATGGATTGGATCCACTAGTGCTGTCGGTGGGAGGCCATATGAGAAGATGGTCTTGCCAATTTTGTCTTACGGTGGAGGCATATTAGTTATTACAAGCTTTAGGGCATTGGTTAAGCTAAATCTTGTCTCTTCCCAGTCAGTCAGTTTGTAATAGGGGACGTGTCTTTTAATCTCTTTGTGTCTCAGTTTTGTCCTCTGTAATAGAAGTAACTAACATTTACAAAGCATTCAGTATATGCCAGACATTCTTTTAAGCACTTTATTGACCTTAATTCCTTTAATCCTTATAATAACCTCACTTTCAGAATAGGAACCGAGGAGTGATACTTAAGTATCTCACCCAAAGTTACAGAAAAAATAATAATGACAGAGCTGGGATTTAAACTCAGGTAATATAGCTCCAGAGTTCAGGTGTAATCATAATTGGTTCCCTAAAGTGCAATTAATAATAATAATCACTATATGTCTAGCCTGAAAAACATTGCCAGTTACTAAGGTGTTATTAGTATGGTTTGTTAGCTCCAGTTCATTTTTTAAGTTTAGTTAATAAGCAGGAAAATATTTCAATATCTTATCCTGTAGTTTTTGCCATTAGGTATAGGCAAATCACTAATCATGGGTAGAGCCCTCTTGTGGAAAAGCATAATAATCTAGAGTAGCACTTTTTATTTATCTAAGGATTGTCATGTACATAGAAAGAAATAGTAAATGTAAGAAAAATTCATCAATGTTTCTTAATTTAATATCACTTTTTATTTAACTGAATGTAGCAAATATATTATTGATGACAAAGTAGGTCAAATTGCAATGCTGTGAAAAATAAAACTAAAAGAGCAACTCCACAAGTAAACAGAAATTTATTTAATAAGTCATAATACAACAAAATTCACATGACTTCACAAGTAGTTTCTAACAAAACTTTAAATTATGCAAAATATTCTAAGATAAAAATCTAATCTAAAGAAAATAATTGTATTATTGGCATTTAGTATGAGTGATTATTTGTTTCCCTGTGTATCATTTATTCATTTTAAAAGAAGTTTGACTAACGGATTAAGCTTGAACAAAAAATAACCCTGAATATGTTTAAATATGTTATGGTAGTTAAAAGGCTCTTACAGCAATTAAAGGCAGAAACTGATTAAATATTAGCATCTGGATGAATCATTTATTAGATGACTATTGTGAAAGATTATTGGATGTTTTTACTGATGAAAATATTCCCCTGGCACAAGTATTTATTTGTCCTTAATGTTCTCTGTTTGGTACCACAGAAATGTGTATGACAGTGACTTTATCCCTACTTTCATTTATAAAAATGAGGCTGTTACCTACTCAGTGAAGGAGAGATTCTTGTTGTAACTCATGCTTTGGAATCACGCTGAGTGGTCCTAGCAATGTGTTTTTTTCTTATTTGTTTGCCCCTCTCTACTGTGAAATAGAGCTAATGTGAAGAATTTATAATCCTTTCCAAGTGAAAATACACAGTCAAAATACTATTTATATATGACATTTCTGTTTAAGTAATTCTCAAACCTCAATTAGACTTATTAAGAAGAACTCAATGTTAACTTATAATTGAATATACTTCCAATAAAGATGCTTATTGATTTGTTTCATTTTAAATCAGGTAATATGCTAGTAATCCTTTATGGCCTTTACTCTTACAATCTTCATAATAAGAGATCATCATTAACCATATAATTAAATTGCTCAAGGTTCTAGAGCAAGTAGATGCAAAGCTAAGATTGGAATCCAGATCAATCTGACTTAATTGGTGGTTCCCAGCTATTTTGCAGTGGTGCCCTTGGGGTCATAGTGTAACAAGGAGGAGCTGTAGGTGCTGCCCAGTTTGTGGGAGGATGTGGGTGCTGACTGAATAGGCATAACTTGGGATTTAGGTATGATTCAGGTAACCTGTCAAATGTTTCGTATTTTGGAATTCTCTGAAGTATCTGAACTGAGCAAGGAGTTTTACAAATAAACACCATCTGGATTCCACTTTAAACATACTGCCCTTTAATGTCATCTGTCTTAGTAGAGAAAGACAGAAGTTCCTTTCCTGATGTTGTTAATAATCCTTCCTTTTTCTATCTTCCTTGGTCTCCATGTAGGTACTTCTTCAGTGCTAATTTAGTTAGTTTTATTATAATACTGTATATCTCTTTTGTCTGTACCATCTTTCCACAAAGCTATACTTGAGATGCAAGCTAGACAATGCAATAGGACTTAGTAGAAAAATAAGCCCAACCAAAAGTCAGGATCAAGCACTGTGACTGCCATTCTGCACCTCTGAAACCTTCCATTATCACTGGATCTGCCTCTGTGGCTCTAATCACACTTTCATGGTTAAATATCACTATCTTTGTAAGAATTACTTCTGAGAAGCTATAATAGAATTCACTGACAGTTAAGAGCTATCCCAGAGAAACAACAGGTATCTCCAAGACAAGAAGGCTTCTCATGCTTGGCCATATACCTTGGACTTCAGCTTACAGGTACATGTGACTTGGGCCAGAAAGAGACAGATCTCAGCAAAATAAGTTTATGTAGTTAGAATCCTGGTAATAATTATTTAAGAAATCTCAAGTGAAATACAAAACTACAACTGACTTAGATTTTTGTTGTGAAAGTACAGATTTTGTGGGTCATCACATCTGAGTTTCAGGATCAGTTGGAATATGTAGCTGTTACTGAACTTGGGTAAGATATCCCTCAAAGATGTGTATCACCATCTATCAAATAGAGAGGATGACACTACTGTTATCTTGAGAATAAGTGGAGCAGCACATGCAATGCATGATAAAGTTTTTCTTTTTAAAGAGCAGAGCACATTTATTAAGAGAAAGAAAGCTTCTGTCTGAGAGAAAGAGAGAAAGAGCGAAAGAGAGAGGGAGAGAGAGAGAGAGAGAGAGAGAGGGAGGGAGAGAATGGGTACTGAGTGGGTTGCCCAAAGATTCTGTCTTTTCTAAGGACTTTTATAGAGTAAAACCACAAAGTGAGGCAGGTCTAAGGTGGGGAAAACATGGGAACTTGCAAGATGGGTGTGAGGTGGGACAGAACTATGGTCAACCAATAAGATTAATTGCTCAGGTAAAATTGATTATATCGGGGACAAATGGAGAAGCGAGTCACGTAGCAAGAGGGCATGCTTAAAGAACAATGACTCTTCTTGTAGGGGTTGGGATGGTGACTCTTGACTTCCTTAGGGTGATAGAGAACTATTTAGAATATCAATCCTTAAGATGTGGGTATATTTGTTTGATCTTTTTCTTGAGGTCTGGGCCATCGTGTGAGGTGTCTGTCTCTTCCAAGGTTGCGAGCTAACAGGCTCTCTGTAGACACCAGGCCTTTTTATTTTGGGTAGGCATACAGCATTAAGTCTGGGGGAGACTAAGGCAAAGAAACAATTAAGCATACCCAGGCCAAATAATAGAATCAACAGGATAATTATGAGTATAGTTAACAAAGATTTCCAGCAAGAGGAGCTAGTAATGATTTCGCATAAAGAGGATAAGGATAAGGTCCAGGGAACTTTAGAGTCTGACATGTCATTGATGCATCATCTAATATCTTGAAAAGCTATTGAGATATTGGCAGAAGGATCAGGAATATACATACATTTAGTTTTCACAATTGCTCAAGTATGCACCTGTGCTGCTGTTAGAATGTCTAATGCCATCTGATTTTGGAGGACAGCCTGTCTCATTATTTTTACTTTCTCATTTAGGAGAGACAGACTAGCTAGGGTGCCATTTAAGGCCCACTGAGCATAGTTAGTTAAGGCCTTGATATGTGTCATATAACCTTTTTTCTAGAGAAGATCTCATGGATCCCAGTTAAAGAAATCTAAAAGAATCTAGCATATTTGTTATTGATGTCATCTATATGATTACCTGGGATTTGGCATCCTTTAGCAAGAACAAATTTTAATCAAAGCATGTATAATCAAAGTATGCATACCAAGTCATGTATAATCAAAGCACGAGCATCAGAGCTGACAGGTGACTTAAGAAACTGTTTCTGAGGGATAGCAATTGTAACCCACTAGCTCTTAGGTCCTTTTTTGATGGTGTTTGACATTTTGTCGTAAATCCCTCTAGCTTTAATTATAATTACCTGTAAATTTTTTCATAATTTATGAGGACCAGATTAGTGCATTATTTTGACTAATGAAAACCTCTCTTAAACTTTTGTACATGAAAAACAATATGTACTGTATTCATAAAACCAGTCTCAGCATCATTTTGATTAGTTGGTAACCTGAATATGTATGTAACACCATTTAGACAGGAAAAAATCTCTTCAGAATAGGAGCTGGGCTTTTAGGCATAACTAAAAGGAATGAATAAAGAAGAAGTTATTCTAGTTACAACTTAAGCAAGATATATCTTGGTGACTGTTTATTGAGGTACGATGCCTGGAAGGAAGACCAGAGTTGAGAAGGACAAAGAGACATGTGCCAATGTCCAGCAATCGGCCAATTTTTACCTCTTGTCATGATTACTCAGGGCTCCTCTGCAGAGATGACAAGTACAGATTACAGCCTGGCCAGAGAGAGGAGATGGAGTGCTTGGAGCCCACTCACTCCTGCTGGACCAGCTGATCAGATGGGTCTGAACTCTGGGACCTTGACCTCAGAGGGCAATGTGACCTCCAGTGGTCACTTTTGTAGTCAAAGGTAACTTGGAGGGCCTCTTAAAGCAGTCCCTCTTAAGGTGGCCTGGCTTGTGGCAGCTATAACAGGTGACTGTGCTCATCCAGTTCTTCTTGGAGACCCAAGAATCAGATTTAAAGTCTGTTTCTTTTAAGGCCATAACAAGGGCAGCTACTTGGTGATCTGTTTGCTTTCTCTCTTAGACTTTTTCCCAGTCCTGATTATAGAATACTAATGAGGCAGTTTATACTAAAGTACTAAGTGAACTATCTGGAGCAAAGGCTATCTTTTGTAACTTTTTTCTAATATCTGGGGTTCACTGAGTAATAAACATGTCTTTAAGCAAAATCTATCATTCGATTGAATCAGTATCTATGAACATATGCTTTACTAGTGCCTCTAATAAATGATCTAAGAAGTCAGAAGTCAGAGGGGTTTTCATATTTCTCCTGAAAAACAGCTGGTAACTTAAAATAATTGAATGGTTTAGTTCTTATCCTTCTTAGACCTTCAAGAACACGTGTCTGGAAATATTTCCCAATTCAATCACCTACCTGGTACCTAGGTTAGTAGGGGTCTTGCATAGGGACTGCTTGTGATCCAGCATAAAATGGTAGCTCCCCTGGATACCTATCTTCTGGCCTTTTAAAATTAACAATATGATATTTGTCTCCAAATGCAATGCCAGCTTATAATACTGCTTGTTTCTCACTGAGTCAATGCTTGATTTAAGATTAAGATTACATTTTTCCAGCCTAGCTTATAGGTCTGAGTAAATCCTCTAAAGACATCAGTGTATTTATCAGGATCATCTGAAAATTTTCCTAGTTCTAGATTAATTTGCTTCAAGTTGCTGAGAAAAAGAGACCAATGAAAGGGGTAGTCTCATGTTGATTATAATTATACATTAAGCATAAATAAGAATTATATTTTCATGTAAAAAACTTGAACATACAGCAATTCTGACCATTTTTTCTCTTTCTTACAGTATGTTTTTAGATGTAAAAGGACATCATAAGTAACACTTCCCTTTGCATTCCATTTTGGCTTTAGCGGGTATGTGGGCCATGCACATGTGTAGAGAAATATCAAATGGCTCTTTTTTAACATGTAAAGGTTGAACATCTTCCAGTGCTTAAGAATGCATTGCAAAGGAGTAAGGGGCTTTGGCATTGAGTTGCCCATGTCTGTAACATAAAAAGTAATGTGCAAGGGTATAAGACTTTGACATAGAGCTACCTATCTATAAAAAAAGAAATAATTAGGTGTCCCTTATTTATTTCTATTTGATAATGTCCTCAAGGCATCTCTTAGGTTGGTTCCACTCCAGGGCAGGTAGATGCCCTCTGGAGAGAGTGAAAGACAAAATTTCGGTCAGTTTATCCACTCTTGAACTGGCAATCTAATCTTCCCAGGTCACTTGTGAACTTTGTTTTCATAAGCCTAATTGTGACCGGAATGTTTAAAGAAGGAAGCATAACTTTATAATAAACTATCACTTTTGTTTATTGGAAGAGAGCACACATAAAAGAGATGAGTTGGAAATAGAGCAGTTTTCTGGCTATTCTGTAAAGGATATTCCTTCTGGAGATAGATAAGGAAAACAAATAAACTTGAAGAACTCACCCTGGGCCCTTGGGCAAAGTTTCCAAGGCATTTGTGTCTTGTATCTAATTACCTAGGTAATCTTTCCTAGAAACAGGACATGACTATGATTTATTTGAAGCTCACAGGTTAAACATATTTATCATGTACCAGTTACATTATATATGTTAGTAAAGGCACATCAGTCTTTTAAGCACACAGACAAGGGCGAGTAAAATCTTTTTTTTTTCTTAGTTAACGTGTAAGGCACAAATGCAAATCATTTCCTACAAGTTTTTTTGAAATGTATACAGTTGTTGTTGACTGCCTCGGTCTAATTTCTGAGAGGAGAGGTAGTCTAAATGCCTGAAAAGTTTAGGGAACGTTTTTAGTTTACTAGCAGAGAGATATAAGGAGATAGGAAAGTGGAAATTTTCTGTAGTCACAAACCAATTTCCACTGAAGAATCTTTGGCCATGAGTCCTCAGTTGTTTTCAGTTTTCATTGGCCCAGGTAACCAGAGGTCAGTCTCTAGAAAGGTATCCAGTTGTCCACGTGGTCAACATTCCATTGGCCATTGGCTTCAATGGGGATTTACCAAAGAGATGCTGGGGAAATCTGTCCTCTGCTTTAAGACTGGTAGCTAATGTAGAAGCATTTAATTAGCTGGCAGAGTAACCACTGTATACCAAAGTTCTATGAAGGATAGTTAAAAGCCTGAGCAAGATCATTACCTAGTGCTTTATGAGTTTACACTAAAGGTTTTAAAGTCTACAACTTGAAGTATTTTCTTATATACATAAATGAAAAGTTGGAAAACCTCCCTTAGTGTAAATGTATTTTGATCCTGTAAGTGTGCTGCTTTTGGAAATAGCTCCTTCTGGTTTTACCTAGAAGTCAGCTCTTTCCACTGTGTCTCAGGTTTAGTCTCCCAAAGGAGACTTGCCCCGAACACTAAACAGGGACATAGTTTATATGTGTGTTCTCCTGGAAGGGGATGTTTCATCTGACCCAGAGATGGGGTATATGTCCTTCATCTCAGATGACTTCCCTATCTTTGGCATTAACAATAGCTCATTTTTTATTGACTTAGTAGGAGGAAAAGGTTGGAACAGTCTAGTTTTTTTCTGATTTTACATGACTCTAAAAAGGAAAGTACAAAGTCTGGGAAAGATTAGAAGTAAAGCCAAAGAAAAGAAACTGAAGCAGAACAGACTTGACATTTCCTCTAGAGTGTAGAGGAGGATCAGAGCCAGTCTGTCCCAGTGAAACCATGAAACCTGTCCTCCAAGTCTTAAAGCTGGCCACCAGCCTAGTGCTGTTTAAATGGTGGAAGGAGTCCCATGTTTTATTGTAGGCATGTGTATTTTCTAAGTCTGAGTTAGATTTTATTTAAGAAGATCCATTTTACAGAAGTTTATATTAAAGCCTACCAGGGGCATTCTAATGTTACTCTCTCTAGCGCTATTGTCTAAATAGAGTAAAGCAAGGAGTACCAGTAAATCAATGACTAGTTTAAAAGTAGCATGTACAAGAACAAAACCTTATAAATGTTCCATGTTTTAATTTAGATGTAGCATCATTTTAGCAAAATTATAATAGACAAAGCATAAGCAATTATAAGCAATGGACAAAGATATAACAAAATTTGAAGATTAAAAATTTGTTACCTAAGTGAGTTCCAGTCCAGAGTTTATGAAACAAATGCAAACTCTTACCTCCATCCAATGATCCTAGTGGAGGACCTTCAACTGATACACGGGAAAGAAACTCTCAACCTGCTAGATGTCCAGTATAAGTTTGTGTTCCCTAAAATCAAAGAATGATTTTTAGGAACAATGGAGGTTAAGAGAAGAATATATTTATTGAGAGAAAGAAAGCTTCTGTCTGAGAGAGAGACAAAAGGGGTCCTGAGTGGGTTGCCCTAAAGTGTTTAATGTAGATTAAAATATTAACATTCTTCACTAATAACAGAGGTTTTGCTAATAACAAATGAGTAATTTACTCAAGATTTGAATAGTTTGCTTACAAATGATACTTTTACATCTTGTCCCCTAGAATTTCTGATTAATTTTAATTCCCCAATCAGTCCTCTGTGTGTCTTTGAAAATGTTTTTTCTCTAACTAGAGTCTCCTATTCAATACTCCTTGTTCAATTTTGAACTGTCTTTCATTTTTAAAACATTTATATATGATTTCATTGGAATAAGATTGCTAAAAGAATGAGTAAATTAGATGCTCACCACTTAAAAACATTTCTGAATAAAAATCAAGCAAAAAGTACCGGACAATTTTGATTTACACCAAATCTTCAAATCATAATTTATTATTCTGTTGGGAAAATGTATCACTGAATGCATCTATTATCAGCCAGCCACCATGACAGAGGTAAAGAATATGAAAGTGAAAAAATACTGAGATGTATTATCAACAACTACAAGATATTATCTTAATTTATATTGTAAGTAGGGACTGGGGTGGTGAAGTATCTGAGGAGATCTGAGGAATGTGTATTTTCTTCATACAACTTGCAACCACTTGCACTTTTTGTTGACTTGAGGTCTGCTTTAATTCTCCAATTAGAATATAAAATTCATGAAGGCAGAGCACCATACCTGGAACATAAGCAATTATTTATATAATGAATAAATGAGGACTTGGTTACTAGTTGGAGGGAGTCCTTCAAACAGGAGACTAAAATTTGTGGACAAATATTGGTGGGGAAGTTTTGATCCTGGAGGGAGGTAGAGAAGAACCTGAAATGAGACTGGTGGGGAGACAAGATGCTGATGATCATGTTAAATAATCTGGCTCCAATCCAATTAGATTCCTTCATATGGTGCTTTGGTTTTGACGGAAATAACAAAATATGAAAATCTCATATTACCAGAAGAAAGAAAATCCTAAACCAACAACTCAATAATGAGAAAGCAGAAATCAAGGAAATCAAGCTAACTGACTTGTTCAGTGTTCTCCTGTGACCCTTTTGTGCTGCTGAGAAAACCTCATAGACCTCCCTAAATTCCTTCCTGGTGCTTGAATTTACAATATACTCTTCTGAGGCTAAATGTCTGGTCAGGATTATAGATCAATTCTGTAGAAACATAGTTTGATATTTTGCTAAATACAAGGACATTGAAATTTGTTTTAAAATTTCATTTTATTCTGTGTTGAAGAGAAGAGTTGCTTTTGTGAGCAGATGCCTGTCAGTTTTTTTCTAATCTTCTAGTTCCCAATATATCTTCAAGTAGAATTTCTTTAAAAGAATCTTTGTACATGGCAGTTTTATTGCTTGGAAGCTCAATTTGTTCCAAGCATAAATCTCAGAGTAAAACAAATGGTATGTTTTCTAAAAAACTTCACAGCTATAGTTTTTCTTCCTGCTTATGTCAAAAGTGTTGATTCAGGAGAAATAAGCAGGGGCTTGGTTAATTAGCTTGGAAATATCAACATTCAATGTCATTGTCTACTGACAATATAACCAACTAGAGCCCCCCAAATTATGCTAAGAATGTTTAAATTGAGAGGTGAGATGGTAGGAAGAGAGATAGAAAGAAATGATAGAAAAGAAAAGGAGGAAAGAAAAACCTACAGACCTATGTCAAAAGACTAAGATAAGCATCCTATCCACGATTAATACAGTCCCTATGAATCTTTGAAATTAATTAATTTTAATGTAACTTTCATTATTGAGTATTTATTAGGTGCTCAGATATTTAAATATATTATCTCTGATCATCACAACTTCTTAAGTTAATTATTATTATTTTCATTTTGTAGACAAAAATAGCTAGTCTTCAACAGGCTAAAGAAATTTCCCACAGTCAAAGAGCTAACAAGTGTGGAGAGATGAATCAAACCTCTTATTCATTTTATTGCAGAGCCTGTAACCTTTTTTCTATGTGCTTCATGGCCTGTGGAAACTACTCCAAATGTGAGTACAGTTGCTAAAATCAGCAACAGAAACTTGTCTTTTGTGTGCTATATAAAAAGAAGCATGATCAGGCCGCATTTCCAGGTGACTACTTTTTCAAATTGCTTTGTACACTCCCTACCTCTAACCCTTATGAATATCCATTACTAATGAAAGTGTAATGTAGGAGTTGAAACAAACATCACTTTCAATTTCTTAACAGAAATTTTCCTCCTCCGGGGTGAGAAACATTTGTTGTCAGTTACTGATAGAAATATAAACTCCCTGGTTACCCAAGACAGACAACAGGGTAGGATGTGGTAACAAGACAGCTACAACTTCAAATCCTAATCACTTTCATTCACAGAAGATGAACGTTTCACAACTGTAACCTGCAAAATTCTTTTGAGCTACAAAGATAAGCTCATGCAATAAACTATGAATTTAACAACTAGTGTTCATTCTTTGAAATTTATGTGAGTAAAAAAAAATTCCTTGGTAAAATATTTATCTTGTTGCCATAGTCATAATTGTATTTTTTTATATGTGTGCTTTTTTCCCTTGACCTAATTATGGAAAGTGTCTTAAATATGGAAAGAAAATTCAAATTGATGTGGTAGTAACATCTGATTTTGTAGGATAAATGAACTATTTACTACCTTATACTTTCCTATTCATTAGTTCATTAATTATTACTACCAGGATCTATTTAGGGTACTTGTGGGTTTTAAAAATTGGACTAATCTGTTTTTAATCATAGTTCTAAAACAAATTTCTATCCATGGATCAAGTTATTCACTATAGTTACGGAGGATGTTTCTATTTCTGACCATAAGGTAAATGTTGAAAATAGGGTTTAAATATTTTAATTAGTATATTTTAATTAGTGAACTCTCTCTCTCTCCTTTTTTTCTCACAATGCTTTGTACATACTAGGTAAGTACTCTATCCCTGAGCTGCCTACTCTGTCAGCTCACAAAAGATGACTTCCAGACCTGCTTCAGAAAGCAGAAAAGATGATGGAATAAATGTATTTGAAGTGAGAGGAAGTGTTTTCAAGGGGATTGATGGCAATTTTTCTTTTATGGTAATAAATTTTAAATATTTAAATATATACATGTTTTTTAATCAGCCCTTGCAAAATGCCTAGTAATCAACCTAACCAATGAGGTGAAAGACCACTGCAATGAAAATTACAGAACACTGAACCTAGAGATTGAAGAACACACTAGAAGATGGAAAGATCTGCCATGTTCACAGATTGACAGAATTAGTATTAAAATGGCCACATCACCAAAAGTAATTTGCAGATCTAATGCAAACTCCATTAAAATTCCAATGAAATTGTTTACCTTACCAGAAAAAAATCCTAAAATTCTTATAATAACACAAAATAACCAGAATACCTGAAGGAGTTCTAAGCACAAAAAAAAAAACAAAAACAAAAACAAAAACAAAAACAAACACAAACACCAAGGCTGAGGCGTCACAATACTCAACTTCAAATTATACTATGAAGCCACAGTAACAAAACAGCATGGTACCAGCACAAAAATAGACCAGTGGAATAGTATAGAGGGCCCAGAAACAAATCCATGCAACTATAGTTGTCTCATTCTAGACAAAGGAGCCAAATACATATTGGAAAAGACAGCTACTTTAAAAATGGTGCTGGGAAAACTGGATATCCTTATGTAGAACATTGAAATTAATCCCTATGTCCCATCCTGCACAAAAATCAATTCAAAATGTATCAAAGACCTAGGTATGTGACCTGAAACTTTGAAACTGCTAGAAGAAAATACAGCATGGAAAAACACTTGAAGCCTAAAGAACAGGTAAGGACTTTCTGAATGGGACTCCAATTGAATCAATGGATCTATATCAAGTTAAAAATTTTCTGCATGCCTGGCAAGGGAAACAACCAAAAGTGTAAAGAGTCTGTAGCATGTGAGTAAATCATTGCCAGCTACTCTTCTGATGGAGGATTAGTATCTAGAATGTATAAAGAACTCAAAAGCTTAATGTGAAAAAAATTAGCCTAATTAATTAGTAAATGAGTAAATGAACCTAACAGGCACTTCTTAAAAGAAGTACAAAGGGCAAATCAGTATATAACAAAATGTTCAACATCCCTAGCCATTCGGAAAATGCAAATCAAAACTGCACTGCACTGAGATTCCATCTCACCCTACTCAGAATGGTTATAATTAAGAATGCAAAAACCAATAAATGCTGAAAAAATGTGGAGAAAAAGAAACCCTTTCTACATTTCTGTTGGGCATATAGATTAGTACAGCTGGTATGGAAACTGGTATGGGAGCTCTTCAAAGAAACTAAAAATGAATATACCATATGATGCAGCCATACCACTCCTTGGTTTACACCTGAAAGAGTTAAAATCAGCATACTACAAGGATACTTTTATGTCAGTTCCAATAACTATGGTATGCAACCACCCTAGGTGTTTATCAACAGATGAATAAATAAAGAAATGAGATATATATATATATATATATCATTTCTATTATATATATATTATTCAACAGTAAAGAAGAACAAAATCATGTCACTTTCAGGAAAATGGATGGTACTGGCAATCATCATGTTAAATGAAAAAAGTCACATTCAGAAATACAAGCGCTACACATTCTCCATAATATAAGAAATGCAAAAGGGATAACGTGATATTAGGAGATTACTGTTAGATAAGAGAACACGAATAAGGGGGAGAAAGGAAAGGATACAGGTGAGGGTAAGAGTAGGGATGAAAAAATAATTATTAATTATATTATTAAGAGATAATGATGTTCACATGAACTTATTGAGGTTAAAAGGTGCCCACTACACCACATTAAGTGAAACAGCAGGTTGTACCACAAAATATACAACACCACCAAATGCTATTTTTTAAAATACTTTAGAAATATCAAACAAGTCTAGAATGGTGTTCACTTAATTACTTTAATATGTTTCTCAGAGTGAGACACTGAGTATATTTTTCTTTTTAAGAGTTTTAAATTTTTTTCTATTGTAAAATGTTTCTAAGCATATAAATTTCAGAATTTCTTCAAGCATATGAGGCAATAGACATGTTAACTAGCTTGATTGTGGTAACCTTTGGCAGTGTACACTGTATGTCATATTGAACACCTTAAATGTGTAAGATCTCCTTTGTAAATTATTCCCAATTAAAAGATAAAAAAGAAAAAATAACATAGTGACACTTGGCCACCTAACTTAGAAATATCAAAACACTATTTCATCTGTTAATTTCATTAGATATTTGACATTGTAGAGACAGAACAGACATGTCTCTACGTTTTAAAATAATTCCTGCATTTTTTCACATGTGTACTCATTTGACAAGAAAATATTTTAGCATAAACTTTGAAATATAAAGAACATTGAACCTCAGTTAGGTCTACAGAATTTAATACACTGAGAATTATTATGTGAGGATACTGTTTCTTTAAAGAACCTCAAGAGTATTGTTTTTCTGTTTATATGGAATGAACCATTAAATAAAGAAATGTGGTCCATTACTTTTACTGATTTCATCTGACATATGTCATTAGTATTAGTACTATTTTTATCAGCAAAACCTTCAGTAATGCTTTGTTTTGTAATGTGCTATGAATAAACAATAGAAACTCAGTAATTATCACTACACCTATTTTCACTGGGACCAACTAGAGCTCAGGAGTTTAACAAAAATTCTTTCTGTTTAATAATCCTCAGAGAAATTCCCTGAGGTAGTCATTAACCCCATTTTACAAATGGGAGTGTTGTAAGATTGATTTCAAAGCCTGTGCTTTTGTCTTTAAACTGTCTTTGCTGTGAGCAAAGTGCGTATTTTCAGCAAGGCCAACTATTTCAGTGTTAATTCTAGGGTATGTTCCATGTGTGTGCAGTTTCTTTTCTACTTGGATCAGACAGAATAGACAGGATTTGCTGGTAATAAGTTAACTCTGAAATGTCCATAGCTTAATATGGGCAAGGTTTACCTCTGACTCACAGAAACACTGCAGTTGGTGGCAGGGGCTCAGTTGCACTGAAGATTCTTGGGTTACTGAAGGGAGAGAGAGAGAGAGACAGAGGAAGAGAGAGAGAGAAAGAGAGAGAGAAAGAGAGAGAGAGAGAGAATAAGAGAGAGAGAGAGTGAAGAAACTGATTGTGTGAAGAAATTTTGGCTTACATTTGACAGTCATCACTACTCATTTTTCTTTGACCAGGACTAGGCCCTCATAACTGTAAGGTCTTGGGAAAGTATGGCTTTACTTAAGCTTGAAAGAAAAGAAACTGTTGGTTGGTAAACACTTGTAATACCTATAACTCTCATAGCATATGGTAATTCTTATACATCTTACATAGTTTTTTTTTAGGTATTCATTGATATAAAATTAATATAATTTTATTTTTTTTTATCTTTTTGGTTTTTTGAGACAGGGTCTCATTATACAGTTCAGGCTGACCTTAAACTCACTTTGTAGTCCAGACTGGTCTCAAACTCACAATGATCCTCCTGCTTCAGCCTCCCAAGTACTGGGATTACAGGTGTGAGCCACCATGCCAGGCTACATTAATGTAACTTTAAAAAGACTGTATTCCTTTCAAACAACTTAAGGAAAGCCACATAGATCATATAACAAGTGATAGTTTATAAAAAGCACGAGAGAAGCACAAAACCAAACAATAAATAAGCAAAAAGAATTGAATAGATGAGGTAAATGAAACCAGTATCTTTATAAAGAGTATTGATTAGAAAATAACATAAAACCAGAAGTAAATGTAAAAAATATGGTGTCAGTTCCACTAAAGAAACAAAACCCAAGTGCAGTGCCTGCTGTGTGGATGAGTCACACCTAAATCTAGTTAAAACTATGAGTAAGTCTGTATGTTGAGCACAGACAACCCAGATAATAGGAGAGGAAAGCAGAGATGTGCACAGAGGAGCATTCATTACCCTAAGTGTCTCCACTGAAAAATATGAAAGAAAAATCAGTTAATTAAACACCCAAGCCAAGGAACTAGGAAAGATCACAGAAGATATGTAATGAAAGAGACAAGAATGATTTAATAAAGATATTAATGAATTTTGGAAGAAGAGGGGAAGTAGAGTTAATCACAAATTCCCCAGATGTGGTTCTTGGAAAATAGCAGCAGCAGCTGTTGCTGCTACAGCAACAATGAATTTGATTATCTAAGGAGAGAACAAAACCAACACTCCAAATTAATATCAAGAAAATGCAGCTATGAAAAATATTGTGAACATTAAGAAGAATTAGGAACACACACTTTTCTGAAGAAATGAATCATGTCTGAAGTCCGGAATGAAATATTATGAACAGAATACAAGTCAAATAATTTTACCCAAGATGGGAAACATGTATCTAGAGACCAATAATAGGAATATACACAGAACAGCATTTCAAAATCAGATTGGTTCAAGCATGTTTAAATTAATTGATTTAATCAGCACCTAATCTCAGAGAAAGAAAGAAATCCTTCCCACTATTTTGTGCTGTGAGAGTACACATGCACTGGACTCCGATAAAAAGTATTTTTAAAATGGCACATTGCTGCAAACTATGACATACTATACAATTTAAATATATCATATTTAATGTTTTTACACCATCACCAAGTGAAATTATCCCTAGAATTAAGGAATATTTCAGTACCAAGAATGTATTAATATGAGTAATTGTATTAAGATGTTATAAAGGATATCAAATGTTCTTATTAAATAGATATTAAAAATATTTACTAAAGCTCAACACTTACTTTTATCAAATGTTATGAAAATTTTTCTACTTATTTATTAAAGCTGTCTTTTCAGTCTGGAAAAATTTTATTTTGTATATATTAAAACTATACCAGGCAGGGGGTTTAGCTCAATGGCACAAGCACCTGCCTGGCAAGTGTGAGGTCATGAGTTCAATCCCCAGTACGAAAAATAAACAAACAAACAAACAAACCCAAAAACCAAAAACCAAAAAAACAAAAACAAAAAGTATATTGTGTTATAAAAACTCATTGTATACATGATGTGCCCTTCATAGTTTGCAAGATGCTTCAGTAAGCTATGAAAGTTTTATATTACAGGCAGGAACAAGAAAAATGAAGACATTTGCAACTATTTCTATTATTTAACATTGTCATAGAAATGCCAAGGAAACTAAAAATTAGAGAAGGAAATAAAATCTGTACATACTGGAAAGCAAAATAATAAATATAGATATCTATATATGTTAGTTTTATACATGTAGATGAGTTAGAAAATTCACTCAAAAACCAGTAAAATCAGTAAGAGAGTGTGAGACATTTAGGTGACAAGTATTCTATACTGTAAATTGCATAATAATATGAAAGTCCCCTTGACACTAGAAATTAGCAGCCAGAAGAATACAAAGGAACTAAAGATGCCATCTACAAATAATGAAAAGATCAATTGCTAAGCATGAAACCACAAATAAATGTGTAATATTCATATTTATAAACTTCAGACTTATTCAGTATAAAAGAAGATTTGAACAAAAGTAGAGATATCATCTATTCTTCATTTCACTTGGATACTTAGAATACTTAGAATAACATTGATTCCACTAAATTAAGCTAAATCTTCAATGAAGTATCAGTCACAATTCCACCAGGATGTTGGGAACTGATTTAAATGATTCTAAGTTTATCAGGAAGAGCAAGAAAACACAGGGAATACCCAAAATACAGTAAATAAAGCAATGTGGAACCAACTCAGAATAGGCAAGTGAATATAAAAGTCCACATATAAAAGATAAAACCAGGTATACATGGGACAATAATATCATAAGGAGTGTAATAAAAGCATTTCAAATTAGTGGGGAACAGCTAGATTGTGCAGTAAATAGAATTGCAGTTACTAGCATGTAAGGAAGAAGTACAAGAGGGTGCAATAGCACATACCTAAAGTCCTTTGGTTTGACTTCAGAGATTTGCTTCTAGTTCTCCCACTTACCCCATGGTATGGTTTATAGCAAGGTGTCCCCCAAAAGCCACATGCTCTCTATGTAGGGCTTCTGAAAGATGACTGGGCCATCCAGGTGCTATAGCTGACTTGCTGTTAGGAGGTGGGATATAGGTGGAAAAGTTGGGTCCCTGGGTTGTGACCTGGAAGGGTACATTTCTCTCCCTGGCTCCTCCTTTGTCTCCTTGCTTTCTGACCTCCATGATGTAAGCAGTTCAGAGACTTCTACCTTTCACTTTCTGTGTTTGAGCTTGTGGGCCATGGAATGAAACTTTTTCAATGTGAACCAAAATTAAAGCTTTCCTTTAATTTGTTGATGTTGGCTACAGAATCCCAGTGACAAAGCTGGCCCTCCTTACTGTCACCATTTGGGAGAAGCTGTCGTCACTTCTCGACTAGCCTGGTAAAATAGTTAAACAGTTCTCTTCCATTTCATTTTTCACATTAATTTATATTTTCAAAAACATCAAAATTCATTATTAAGAATATTAAAAGAGATATTCAGAGCAAGAAATTTATATTATTGGCAGTTTTCAGAAAAGTTTATTAGTCATATTGCTTATTCGTTAATTTTGTTCATGAAGCAAATTACAAAAGCAGTACCTTGACATTAGTTTAGAACGACATTTTAGAATGTGGTATAGTAAGATCCTTATGTTGCAACACCGTTACTCCTTGATTATTCTGCCTTCAAAATCAAACAAACTTTGATGCAAATAATATACAGCAGTAGACCATTCTGAAACATGTTATTTTTAGAGGTAAGTTTTTCTTTGGAAAAAGCACCTTTAAAGTCAGTTCACATTAAAAGTGTTTTCATTTCTCACACGAGGGACCTGATTTTGGTACTCATTAAGCATGATTTTCCAACCAGCAGCCTCATCTTTTCCTGGGGACTTCTGTAGAGTAAGAAATACCAATAGAGACCCCAGACCAACTCAACTGGTTTTGAATTTTCTCAAAATTTCCATGTGATTCTTAACAATATCAGCATTTAAAAAGCAATGGATTAGAGTGTCTCCTGGGATTATTCCAGTTCAATTTATGATTTATTTTGTTTCTTACATGTATAAGGGGATAATCAAGTCAGTATGTCTGTCTACCTTTTTCCTTCTCTATTCCTTAATGAAAGTTAGAAATTAGTATCTTTTACAGGAAATAAAATTTAGTAAGAATGTTTTGCCCATGATAATCAAACTTTGCCAAGCTGCAGGTATAACTATCCAAAATGTAAATGTTATTATCAAATATCATAAGAAGTAGTGCATTTTTATTCTTTCTAACAGAAATCACATTTTACCTTCAACTCTTCCAAATCACATTTTCCTATACACTCTAGCCTATTTTCTTCCATCGACAATGACACTTTAAAAAAACACACAATTTGAAGCACTGTGTACAAACAAAAATATTGGAACAATTTGTTTCTGTTAGAATGTGAATGTGTTACTTCTATGATATCTATAATCTCTTGTCATCTCTGGTTTCACAGTTTAAAAATGACCTTGAAAGTATGAATAATGCAAAGTTGAATTCTGAAAATATGACTCATTTATCTATATCTGTATATCCAGGGGAGACACATTTTTCACCCTCTCATGGTATTCTTCAGTCAAGGAAACTTAAATAGTAATTATAGGTGTGCTTTTGAGGGATAAGCATGTTCTAATCTTTCCCTTTTTGTCACAGCAGGAAATTGCATATTGGTATCATGTATTTTATTTAAAAACAGAAGATCTTCTCAATAAGATAAATCTTGCCAATATATATGCAGTCTAAAAATGTCATAAATAGAAAAAATGTTGAGAAAATAAAGTACTTATAAAATTTTCTATGTTGTCATTATTCTAAAAGTCTGATAATGGTAAATATAAGGTGTATAGAAACGTTTTTCCTGAATCTCAATGTATACGATGATTTTCTTTTCTTTTTTTAAAATTTTCATTTCTTACAACAACAAACATGTTTTTCAACCAGTGGAGAGTTTTCTCAGTGTCTTTTCTTATACCCAAGAGGGAAGATGCTCTCTTAGTTGCTCAGAGAAATTTCAGATTGAATAATTCCTGCAAAGGAGACACGGGCACTTCCTGGAGGAAGGGAGCTGGACTTCAGCCATAGTGTGGTATCAATGGATGCACCTGGAGGAGAAGAGGGCATCACTTACAAAATAGTCACATGTCTCATTCTGAGGCCACATGTCCTGTGGAATGCTCATGGCTATGCATTACCTACATTTACTCATCTGTTCTTTCAGTAGCTGTGGATCGGGCGCCCCATTCTATGCACAGAGATGTGTCACTGTCAAGGCAGGCAGACAAAACTGCCTGCCTTCAAGAAGCTAGAAGGAAAGAAGAATAACTTGGCAAAATATGACAATATGTGCCAAATATTCAATAATAAGTGTTGTGGGAAAAGGAAAGAAGGACAGCAGCACAGACAATACTAGGAGAAGTTCCATGCATGTGATCAGGCACTGCTAGAACTGGTTCACAATAAATGAGTTTCAGCTCCTGTGTGTGTGAGGATGCTGACAAAGTGACTCACGTTCTACATCTACATGGAGCTCTGTATTTAGAAACTAATTTCTTTTTTGTTTCTTATTTATTAATCTATTCGGTTTTTTTTAATGTGCACTTGATTGCATAATGGCTCTCCTCACAGTCTTCAGAGAACTTACTGTCTCTGTGCAAAATCCAAAACCCTTTCCATTGCCTACAAGAGTCTTCCATGGTGTGGCCTGATTTCAACTGACTGATTCCAGCCCCCGTCACCCATCTAGCTATTTAGCTCCAGCTACCATGGCCTCCTTGCATCCTCAGATACATGGGATCTTTCCTTCTTCCCTTCATATATCTGCTCCCTTTACCTTGACAGTTCACCCTCCACATATCTAAACAGCTTGCTTTTTTTTTTTTGTCTTTTTGTTATGACATCTTCAGGGAAACCTTCTCTGAGCCATCTAACTAAAATAATTTTATCCCTATCCCCACCCTATCTATCTGTCCTTGTACTGGATCTCAATTAATAATAAAGATTGCGTATTTACATACATAAATCAGATGGTCCATGAAGGGCCGCTTGAATAGATGACACTTAGGATGAGATAAGAATGACAAAGATAAACTTAGTCACGTCAAATCAAAAGGAATTTTCTCTACACAAATGGAAGTAGATACAAAAGGCCTAAGCTGGGAAATGAGCTTGACAACTTTGATTTACAAGACTGTGGATGGAGTAAAGATGATAAGGTGGAATGATATTTGGGATGAGGTTAGAAAAAAAAGCAAGGACCAAATTATGCAAGAATTTTTGGTTTCCAATAGAGTTTAGGTGTTATTCGAATGGGAAGACACTGTTAAATTTTATGCAGGATAGTAATTAAGCAGGTACTAGTTGTAAAGGATCATGTTAGTCACTTTCTAGTGCAATTTACAGAAATGAAGAAGACTAGAGGAAGAACTTGTATAAGGGTGAAAATCAAGAACTTTGTTTTGGTCCTCTTCATTTTGATGTGCACATAAAATATCTGTATGTAGACAATAACTAGTACTAATTTTTGGGGAAATATCATAGCTACCAAGTTGCTGCAGTACCTTAGCAAAATGAAATGTATCAATGCCACAAAATGTATTACTTAGTACCTTCTGCGTCTTTTACTCTACAACATGTCAGAGAAATATAGACGATACAGTAGACATGTTTCTCTAATGAGCTTGCAAGCTAAGGGGAAGTATTATTAAAATCATAAATTAATTATGGCATATTTAAGTGCTAACTTTGTGACCTCACATATAAGAGTTGGGAGAACAAGATTAGTGTTTGTTTTATGTATCAAAAAATAACTCATATTTTTTACTAGAATTTTTCCTGGTTCAGTTACTGTCAACTGTAAGCTAATTCATTCTTTGTAATTGGCAAAAAGTGCTAAGTGGCCAAAATAGACATGACCCATTTTTCATGGAGCTCACAGTCTAGTGAAAGATGACATCGAAATGTTTACTCAAAATCTAGGGTGATTGTCATAAATGAATGCTCTTACATTCTGTGAAAACATTTGAGGGGCCTAACCTAAACCGCTTTTAGTGAAGATTGTGCTGTAAGTCAATTGATTTGGATAT